>JANHAO010013891.1:0-15626 GCA_026873985.1 Saraca asoca | reverse complement strand
CTTATCTACTTTCATGATTAAAATTTCTTTATTTAATTGTTGAGTTTCGGTGATAATCTTCTCCTTTCGGTACTTCAACTATCTATATGAGATTAGATAAAATATTGGCCATATATTTTATCAAACTACAACTGCAACCATGCAATAATTAAACCAAATAAATCTGGAAATCACAATAGGAAATTTATCAATAACATTAAAGAATCATAGTTGGGCTATTCCTAATCCTAGATAAGAACCTACTCAGACATAATGAAAATAACCAAAGCAAATAATAAGAAGCAAATTATAATAGGGAAAGAAAAAATGCAAGAATGCAAGAACAAGAATAAAGAAAGAGATGCAATAAGTAAGAAAATAATAAAGATGAGATGCAGTAAATAAAAGAAGTAAAAGATAGTAAAGAAAAGAAGAACATTTAAGAATAGAAAGCAAGATTGAAAATAAAAGAAAGCAGATGCAGATTGATAAAGAAAATAAGAAAAGAAAAAGAAATAGGATGAAAGAAAGAAATGTAGAAATAAAATTAAACTGCAGAACATAAAGTCTTGAAACGATGAAACAAAACTGCATAAAAGAAACCTAAACCTAAAGCAAAAGAAAAGAGAAGAAAGAAGAGAGAATTAGCCTAACCCTCAAAGGAGGACTCTAAACTATGAATGGTATGACTAATATTGATTACAAAGGGTCCTATTTATAGCCTTTTTTGTCATTCACCATAGCTGGGCTTCATAACATAGGCTAGGTGTGCTTCATGAGAAAGGATTTATCAATTTGACCATGTCAGCATGTAACACGACCTAGCTGTGTTGTGTAACATAGTTGTGTTATGTGCTGGACTTTTGATTTTCTTCACAATTTTTCTCCAGGTTTTAAACAGACTCTAGCACAACCATGTTACATGTTGGAGTCTCTAATTTCCTCATGATTTGCTTCTAAACTCCTTATAGCACCTAACATGGCCAGCATGTGTTCCATGGCATGGCCATGCTAGGTCAATTCTTCATGTTTTCTTTAATTTTTGCTTGTTTCTTCCATGCATTCTTCTTGTATCTTTTCCTTGATGCAAATGCATCTTCAGTCTTCAGGTTTTCTTCTTCTTTTTAGGCCTTTTTGCCATCCTATATGAGAAATACAAACCAAGAGCAGTATCTAGGGCAAAATATAAAACTAAGGCAAAAATATTAAGAAAACATAAAATACTATTAACAAAATGAACCAAAACCATCTTATTTTCAGGCACTTTTTCCCATTTATCATTTTGCAAATGAATGTTTAATTAGTATAATTAGATACAATAAATACTACCCATCAATTATGCACTTACCTATAATCATGATTCTCCAATGGCCTCTGGGTGGCGGACAATTTTGCAATGATTGTTGGCCTTCTTTATCATCAACACTCATTTGCTGAGATAGTGAAAGTTCTAATGCCATGTGGTGGGATGTTGAAGAATTCATTGATGCCCTAGGCTGGGTTGGTGGAAGAGGCTCAGTAATGTGAAGCTGTAGAGGATCGGAATGAGCGTGTGATGAAGATTGTGGTGGATTATGCGACGTAAGGCATGATTTGCTTAGGTTTCTGCTCCTCTTTCTTTGTGGCATAGCTGCAAAAAGTTTAATAACAGAAGTTAGAGATTTCAAAAAGATGCGTGGACATATAATTCTGACAAGTAGTAAAATTAAAATTAAATAATACTAATGATTAGCATTTAATATTGAAACAAATGAATAGAATAAATAAATGCAGTGCCTATCATTACATGTCTATAATTCTTGCTATTTTGTTCTTCATTGTCCATATTGTCCCCCGCATCTGGCATAACCATGGCCTCATCATCTATAGTCTTTCTCGTAAGGGTTATGGTTTCGACATCATTAGGGAAGAACATCTGAAAGTCTTGTGCTATAAGTGGCTCTGTCTCACAAATTGGTTCTTCCATTTCCTTACCCGTATCATACAAATCCCTTGGTTTTAAGTGGACAACAAAACTCCAATCTTGATCCACTTCATCATTCATATAATATGCCATCTATGCTTGTGAAGCTAATATGTATGGATCATGGTCTTCACACTCGCTAGTATGGATCAAACGAGAGAAGTTGACAGAAATAAATCAGCATGGATCTTTTCTTATACTCTTGTTGGCATTGACCTATTTATATTTGAATAAAATAATAGTGAACCAGCCATGGTAGTTTAACTCAATGATGTCAACTAGCTTTCCATAGTACCCGAACTCAACAATTGCAAAGCAATATCAAAGAGATGGAGACACATGAATGAGTATTTTCTACAACCTAGGCTTTAGAGTTCTAATATTACATGCCTGCTGCTGCCAAGTCATATCTATTAAAAGTAATATTACCAAAATAATTACAAACAAAAAGGAAAATGCTTTTTCAAGCTACTGGATGCACTTCCAATATAATTAACATATTGAAGCAGGAGTAGGAGCACAATAAATAATTACCTGATAAGTTATGAACATAATCAATTGAATCTAATTGAAAACATTGCAAAGTATTAAAATTAACAAGCATAATAAATAATTACTTAATAAGGTTCTTGGAACTAATTCTGGGAGCTTTGATTGACCACTAATCAACTTCTAGTTATATAAATCCCCTTTTATATAAAAATAAAACAATGTTATGGAGAAATTGTAATAGAGTAAATAAGAATGAAAACAAGAAAAGATTAAAGGGTACCTACAACAACCCAAATTCTAATAGAGTAAACAATCCAAGCAAGCTTAAGTTATGGAGAAATTCTTGAACAAAGAGCTGTAAAACACAAAATCAACAATTAAATAAAGATACATTGTAGATTAAATGGTAGTGCTGAGAACAACAATCAAATGGTTATGCTAAGAACAAAAAAAAAAAAGGAATGGAAACCAAATAAATAGATCAAATAGAGAAATAGAAACAAATCAAACAACATATGGATTGAAAAAAAAAAAGGATGGCACCTAAAATGTGGCTTTGAAAATAGGACATAGAATTCAATAAAGCATTTTAGCTATTGAAAATTTTCAACAGAGATAGATGACAAAGGATAGACAAATAAGAGCTCACTTAACTGCCCTTCCACAATCACCTAGCTTACAATAAAAGCACTTGGTGTTGCTTACATGTTAATAGCATAAGAGGTACACCGAGATGTTATCATGATAGTTTAGCTATAATAGTTTACTTTGAAACATGATAGGCTGACATGTTATTAAACTTGATCAGAAAACAAAATGGGTAATGCTTCTTCTTACATCCCCTTTAGCAAATAGGCAATGTGATTGCAGAGATATATAAGCAACACCTTTTTAAGTCTCCTAATTGTGTCAACATAAAAAAGGAGTAAATGAAGAAAAGAAGTTTCAATGTGTTTGAAAGAAGCTTAGCTAGGAAGCACACAAGTTTCATGCAGAAAAAGAAAGTAGCACAAAACATAACTTTCCACACACAGCCCATTGCTAAAGTCTTAGTAATTTATTATATAGCCTTCCCTTTGTCAAAATGGTATGTTATCTACCCAAAGTGACACGATGGAATTTTATAGACTAAAATATTTTAGCCTGTAATTGGTGGGTGCACAATTGTACTTGATAGAAATCACATAAATATAGGTTTAATTAAAGCACATAGGGGAGAAGAAATAAACAATAGTGGAGATATCATAGAAACAAACAGTAGTGGGCATCAAGAACATTTAATACATGATAGGATATGAAAAAAGTGCATAAGATTGCACTTTATCATATTCAACCAAGGAAAGTAAAAAAAAAAAAGAAAAAAGCATATCAATATCATTGAATATACTTCTAATGCAAGTAAATGGCCAAAAATTTCACTCACAAGTCATTAGACATTGATAGAAAGGTATCAGTATAATTAATTAAATGTTACATTTAGCCATTTTATGGCAACCTTAGGAAAAGAAATGACTAGCAATGCTAAATGAACAAAATAACATTGTGAATATAATAACCATTCTAATTTATTTGCTAAGAGACAGCACTTGATCGGCACTACGTAACCAAATTTCTTAAAATAATATCTGGAACTTCCAAAACACACTGAATAATAGAATGTATGAAAATGTAATCACACTATGCAGTTTGCCTTATGTTTTCTTATGTTTGCATATGTAAATGGGTGCATGAGCAATTCCTTATGTTTTTAGTTAGTTAAGGAATCCTGATTGAATTCAGAGCCAAAAGGCAGTTGTTATCTAGAGGTTTTTTTTTGAACAGGTTAAATAATTTGCTTAAAGTCTTTTCCTTAGAATTCAATAGACATAAATCATTAGACTCTAACTTTTGATGCTTATTAACAATGTTATTAATTTTTTGCTTTATTTCAATCTCTAAGTTTCTTTCTAGTTTCAACAAGCTTGTTAAACAAGGTGAAAACTAGAGAATTAGTGCAATTAAAATACTAAACTTGCTAAATCACTCTCGAGCAATTTGGAAGAGATGCCTAAAATGCTTGAAATTGGAAAGAATAAGGCATGTAGCTATCAGTTCTTTGAGTATTTAAAACAATGGGAGCATGATCTTAAGTTGATAAAGAAAGAACTTAAAGCTTGAGTAAGGGAAAGATAAAAGTCAATTTTCATTACAAACCATTCTATTAATTCTCTCCCTACACAATCCACATCTTCTCTATTATTCATCCAAGTACACTAGTTGCTCTTAGGCTTTAGGTCCAACAAACCACATTGAAACAACATATTCTTAAAATCTAAAGCACTTGGTAGGTTATTACGATTACTTAACTTATCAACTGGTTCTGAAATTTGTTAAAGCTCCTCATGATAAGCCAAGGATAAGTGAAAATGGATGTGATCTTCTACTTTAAGAAACTCCAAAAACTCTTACAATGAACTAGTTGATAGTTTACATCTGAAATTTTGGAAAACAAAGCACTGGACAAGAGTTCTTCAACTATTGGGTTTTATGCAGTCCATTACTTTATCAACAATCTTTTGTACATTGGACTCCTATTTTAAAAAATGACCCAAGAATCTAAATATGGACATTCTTCTTGGGATTAAGTATGATTAATAGGTTAAGTGTTTTAAGGTAAACATGCAATTTGGCTTCAGTTATCACAACTGAAGCGAAGAGATGAACTACCAAAAATATTTATGATAATGGATAGGAATCCATGGAATATGAACCAATGGTTTTTATTCACATCACATGGCAAAACTAACCACAGGCTAACCAAAAACAAACCCAATAAAGCCAGTCATACAAGCCAATAAATTAAGCAAATTAACATGCACAACAAATCAAAGCCCTTTACTCAGTTCAGAAATAATTTGGGCAAAAGTAACAAATTGTCCACAACAATTGTAGTCAATGATAACAAAGTTCAGCATAAACAAGGGAAAACCAACCACAAGCCAACCAAAAACAAACACAATAAAAGCCAATCATACAAGGGATATGCACTGAATGTATTTATCTTAAGTATACTAATTAAATTAATTGAGAAAAAGACTATGCCTAATAATCTCCTCCTCTGTCCACCAACTGCTCTAGAAAAATAAGATTCTTAAAGGCAAGAAGGATGTTAAGAGTCATTTTGAGAGGACTTGTTAAGTCATGATTACAATGAAATGGAGTGTGAAATTGAAGAAGGCAAAATTAAAGAACGCTTGAATACTGAAGGGAAGAGAAAGAACAAAAATAGGGCTTTTGTTCTTGGTAAAATCAATTCATAGGTTAAGTGAAATAATATGTTGCATTTAGCAGTAGTTCAATACAACCATCAGGAAATAACAAGTGCTTAGTGGCGGTTTGTTATAAACACCAAGAAATAACAAGTATTTAGTAGTGATTTAATATAATCGTCAGGAAATAACCACTACTAAGAACCATTTTTTGTAGTAATGTCTCATACATATACATCGATTTTGATAAAAAAAAAATTGACGTAGAAACCTAGGGCATTGATGTTTTATTCAAATAGAAGTAGTTATTTTCATCATACTTATGAAAACACCATTGTCATTTCATCTATATTCCCATATTGAATTTTTTATTTTATTTTTTATTATGTTTATACATCAGTTCTATAATTTAACTGATGTATTAATTTTCATCATATTTACAAAAACATCATTGTCACTTCATATATTATACCATTGTTGAATTTTTTTATTTTTTTTCTTATTTCATTTTATTTATATGTCAGTTTTGTATTATAGTCAACGTCATTTATCACTTTAGATATCGGTGTTCGATATAAAACTAATGCCATAACCTTTTTTTGGATAATAATATTAATATATTTCACACACAATTTGCCCAAGGCTAACTATTTTCTAAAAAATATGTCAATTAAATAATTGAATTATTTTATCCATTTAAGAATATTTTAATAATTGAATTATTTTGCATATTATGTATTATTGAATTTTGTAAAATATTCTGTGAATTATGTTAAAGGCATCAGTTTGTGTTAAAAAATCAACATTGTTTCTATTATATTTTTTTTAAATTTCAGATTGGTGCTCCAAATTACTTTTTTTATAGAAAAATCTAAACAAAAATTGGAATAGAAATAGTATTGTTGAATCGAGCCTTTGGGTTGCTTGCAACAGACTAATATTAAATTGTTGAAGCTTCTAAGATTACTTGTAATAACAAAATACAACACATAGGTCAAAGGCAATCAAGCTTTCAGGTTGCTTGCAATAAACCAATATTAAATTATTGAAGCTTTTGGGATTGCTTCCAATAACAAAACACAATAGATACATGAAAGACATGTTACAAGACAACACTACCACATTAAGTGCACCTAGTGTCCTCTCATATAAAGAATCAATGCATATGCCCTACTTAAAGGAGAAAAGGAAATAGAAGTTAATAATTTATACATAAAGTAGTCAAAAAAAAAAAAGAGAAGCAAAAAGAGAAATGTAAACTATAAACCTTTAAAGCAAGCTTAAGCAAAATGAGTTAACTCTTACTAGCATACTGCTTACTTGGGAAGAAAAGTTTAATAAGTGGGGCACATGAACTTTATTCCACAGCTTAAACAATTGCTCCAAATAGGTTTAAGAACAATTATTTAAGTTATGGAATGGAATTCATGTGCTCCCTTCTTAAACTATTCTTCCCAAAAGTAAGTTGTAGCATGCTTGATAAAGAGAGGGGACACATTGGCCTTTTTATAATTCAAGGAGACTTTAAATGTCATTTATTTATGTGGAAACTGTCATATAATATCATGTATTTATGTCATTTTCTAAATTAAGAATCGATGTCTAATATAAGTCTCTTTACATAATAGAATGTAAATGCATCAAATTTATTTTCAATTATTTTGACTATTCCCATTTTCTTGGTAAAATGGATGAAATTAATGATCCTCAAGGAATTTGCAATTCCATAGTCTTGAAAAATGGAAAAAAAATTAATCAAATGAGTCATACATTATATTCTAATAAATTTCTTTGAAGTATACTCAAATAAAAATTTAATTGATGAATTAATAAAAAAATTTACATCATTTTTGAATTTTATAGTAGTGATGTTGGTTTTTGTTAATATGATATTAAGTTTAGACATCATTTATTAAATAGGAATTGAAATCGTAATTTTTCTCATATTTACAAAAACATACTATATCTTCATATATTATTTGCACGTAGAATTTTTTATCTTATTTTTTTCATTTTTCTATACATCAATTCTGTATTATAACCGACATTGTTTTACACTTTGTTGTATGTGAAAATTAGCTCATCCTAAATGAGCCTGCAAGTAGTCCGAAAGCAGTAATAGGACCAGCTCGAGAGCATCCAGATCACTTTACCATCAGGTCACATCACGAAGCGACCTCGCCAACTTAAGCTCATGCATGATAGTGTGAGCTCGAGCTCTCTATTTCGAGGACAGGCAAACCCATAGGCTGAACGACCTAGCTAGCGAAGTGCAACCAATGACATGGAGCTCACCAGATAGAAGACCAAGTCATACCCTTCCCTAATGGACAAATGGGGTTCGCCTGTAGAAAATAATCTGTAGTAACTAAAAAATGAGATTTAGTTTGTATATTTTGTATTGTATATTAAATATTGATGTAACATACTTACTGTACATGAAATTACCATTGTAACCCCCATCCTCTATAAATATGAGGAAGAAGCCATCTATAAAGAGAGAGTATCATATGTAGGCAGAAACACTACCAAAATAAAAAGAATACCTGAGTGTTGTATTTCTGTCAGAAAAAACACTAACTGAATAACACGCTACCGTGGATGTAGGGTCCAGTGATACCCGAATTTGGCCGAACCACATTAAAAACCCTGTGCCTCCTTCTTTGCTCTTTCCTTCTTCTTTGTTTATTTTGCTGATTTATCATATTTGAACTAGCTAAAGGTTAGAAATCTCAAAGAATCCTCTCGTTGGCCAGAGTTTGGATCATTACCAAAATCTGACGTCAACATTTTGGCATCGTCTATAGGGATCTCACCTGCTCTAGTTCATTTTCTGCTGCAATGGCTAAGGGAAGAGCAACCAAAACTTTGAATGCGCAACCCAGTCTCCCAGAGGGGCATGTTACAACAATAGATTCTTCCACTACTCCAGTCATCAGTACAACCATTGGCTTCCCCCCAGTCAACTCTGTTCCGCTAGCCGCCATCGCTAATGGTACTAACGAAGTGCAAACTTGGCTTCAGTGCTAGGAGAAGCTTAAACACATGATGGGAGAACTGACTAAAGCAGTCATGTTGTTAGCACGAGGCGTGTAACGACAGGCTGAAGCCTCAACACTTGTGAATGTTCTATAGCATCAGCAAACTCAACATCCAAGTGATTCCAACTAAGGCAATACTTAAGCTCGTTACTCGCAAGAGCAGACCCTAGGTTGTGACTCTCGTGATAATGGAGACCAAAGTGCCTAGCAATCATCTAGCCAACACTCTGGGGTATGAGACTTGTTAGTAGGGGAACTATTTCAGAAGATAACTTAGTTGGAGGAATGCCTCCGGGCCCTAAGCGATCAAGCTCGCTATGAGGAGTAAACACCACTCTCTGAGGAGATTGAGGCTCAAACTCTTCCTCTCAAGCTTAAGGTCCCCACAATCCCATTGTATAATGGTGATTCTAATCCTTATGATCATCTGGATGCATTTAATGTTTAGATGGATATACAAATAGCAGATCCATTGGTCAAATGTTGTGTGTTTCTAGCCACATTAGGAGGCGTACTTGAAGCTTGGTTTAGAAGCCTCCCAGCTCACTCAATTGACAGTTGAGAAGACTGCCACCAGAAATTTATCAGCTAGTATCAAGCACTAAAAAGACAACTTGCGCCCTTTTATCACCTCACTATGATATTTCAGTGCAAGCACGAGTCGCTGAAAGAGTATATCGTTAGATTAAGGCTCGAAGCAAATTCGGTAGAGAATCCATTTGAAGAAACCATGTTGGCTACTATCTTTGCAGGACTCCGCAAAGATGGAAAGTTGTACAAGAGCCTGTACAAGTCTTCGGTGAAGGACCTCACTGAGTTCTATGAGTGAGCTACTAAGCAAATCAAATGGGAAGAGACCTTCGGCTCAGAAAGGTCTGACAAGAAGGATGAAAAAGCCGACTCCACTCACGGCAAGAGGAGGAGCGATGCGGATCATGGTGATCACCCTACTGAGTAGATAGCAAAGAATTCTAGAAGGTCCAAGGGTGAACGACCTCAGCACTTGGACCGTTTTGAGTAGTATAGTATGCTCTCGAATTCCCAAGATAGAATTTACTTGGTGGAGAGAGATAAGAAAAATTTGGAAAGGTCCAGACCTTTGAAGACCCCATTCAGGCAGAGGAACAAAGATAAGTTCTGTGCCTATAATAATGAGGTTGGTTATGGAACTTTGAATTGTTTGGCCCTCAGAGATGTAATTAAGGAGCTAATTAGAAGGGGTCATCTCTGGGAGTATTTGACTTAGCCCGTGGGGCAATAACCTCAGCCTTCTCAATTGGCTTGATGTCATTTATACATTGATGATGTACTTCCAATTTTGGAATGGATGTAAATGTCATTCCTTTGTTCTATTGAAAGCCATTTGCCAATTGGCTTGATGTCATTTACTTTGCCTTTTTTTGCTTCTGAGTATCAATAATATCTGTAGCTCACATGTGGCCAATCTCTACAAACCCTATGAAGAGTTTCATGCCAACTATAATCTTTGGTCTGATTGAGGCTCCCTGGAGCTCATTCTAGAGAAGAATTGATGAACACTTAACTAGTTAAGCTAGGAGCTCGCTGAGGCGTGGAGATGCTCAAAATATACTCATTAAACCAACGTAGCTGTTTGCTTGTTGAGGCATGGAGATGCTCAAAATATGCTCACTTAACCAGTTGAGCTGTGGGCTCATTGAGGCGTGGAGACGCTTAAAATATACTCGCTTAACTAGTGTAGCTGCATGCTAGCTGAGGCGTGGAGATGCTCAAAATATGCTCACTTAACCAGCTAAGCTACAAGCTCGTTAAGGCGTGGAGGCGCTCAAAATATACTCACTTAACCAGCGTAGCTATGTGCTCGCTAAGGCATGGAGACGCTCAAAATAAACTCACTTAACCAGTTGAGCTGCAGGCTCACTGAGGAGTGGAGACACTTAAAATATACTCACTTAATCGACGTAGCTGCGTGCTCACTGAGGCATAAAGATGCTCAAAATATACTCACTTAACCAGCATAACTGCGTTCTCACTGAGGTGTGGAAATGCTCAAAATATACTCACTTAACCAACATAGCTGCATGCTTGCTGAGGTATGGAGGCACTCTTAAACACTTAGCACTAGTGATGCTTTATGCTCACTAAAGCGTAAAGAATTGACAAATTGACTATTTGCCTAAGGCAACAAAACCATTTTATTTCACAGCTCACATGTGACCAATTATTCATAGTCTTCATGCGAAGTTATTTACTTGAGTAGCCACGAGGTTGACCAGGATTTGAGATTGATTTAATTCATAGCTTACTTGCGATCAAGTGTTCGTGGCTCTTGCGTAATTTTTCAGACATATCTAGGTCACTCAGATCATTCAAGCAATATGTGCATAAGAAGTAAGTGTAACATACAGAAATTGCAAAAAGAAATTTTATTCATTAAAATATCTCAATGAGGTAGAATAACAATCAGAAAGCTCTGAACATAAGCCAATCAAAATACAAAAGGAAAAACCTATGACTGAGAAGAAGGATTGGCCATGAAGGGCCGTACCCTAGCTAGTTAGAGCCTGTGCACCACCGAGGTCTTCAAATTTCCCTTCCAATGCACAATCAGTGGCAGCACTGCGGCTCCTTATTTTCTCTGGCCTCTAGCTCCTCGTTTGATTTGTGAGGGTAGCATGTTAAGAAGTGCCAAGGACTTGGCTGGCCGAACAACTGCCTCACGGAAGAGCCGAGAGGATGCAGTCTGAGATCCATATGAGATCTCTCCATGTTATCAGAGAAGACAAGTCTTCCAAGTTATCTATATAGCAAACCATACATGCCTCAATAGAAGGCCAAAACACTAGAAACAACGGTGGTGGTTTATTAGGAAACTCCATGGTTTGCTTAGTGCAATGACAGAAGGGATGCCCCCTTCATAAAGAGCCAAGTCCAGCTCCATTGAAGAATCCAGATTCATCCCCCAACCATCGTCTTTTAAGGCCTTGAAAATTTTTAAGTTTGACTCAGCAATAGCTGCCGGACACGTGCCATAGGAGGCATGGCCTATAGCTGATGAAACGACAGTCTCAGGAAAAGACTTTGACTGATCAAAAATCAAAAAGTTTCAACTCCCAGCCCGTAGAGCGAGCTGAGAGTTGGGCGGCTTATATTGTATGTAAAAATTGGCTTGTCCTAAATGAGCCTGCGAGCAGTCCGAAAGTGGCAATAGGACCAGCTCAAGAACATCCATATCACTTTACCATCAGGTTGCATCACGGAGTGACCTTGCCAACTCGAGCTTATGCACAATAGAACAAGCTCGACCTCTCCATTCTAAGGATGGGCACACTCATAGGCTGAATGACCTGGCTAGCGAAGTGTGACCAACAACATGGAGCTTGCCATATAGAAGACCAAGTCATACCCTGCCCCAACGGATAAATGGGGTCCACCTACAGAAGATACTTTACAGTAGCTAAAAAAGGACATTTAATCTATATATTCTATCTTGTACATTAAATATTGATGTAACATATTGCATATGAAATTACCATTGTAACCTTCCATCCTCTATAAAAATGAGGAAGGAGCCATCTATAAAGAAAGAGTACTTATATAAGTCGAAACTTTGCCAAAATAGAAAGAATACTTGAGTGTTGTATTTCTATCAGAAAAAACACTATCCGAATAATACACTACTATGGACGTAGGGTCTGGTGATACCATGATTTGGCTGAACCATGTTAAAAACCCTATGCCTCCTTCTCTGCTCTTCCCTTATTCTTTGTTTATTTTGTTGATTTATCATATTTGAACCAACTAAAAGTCAAAGATCTCGAAAAATCCCCTCGTTGGCCAAAGTTTGGATCGTTACCAAAATTCGATGTCAACACACTTTATATGTTGGTGTTTTGTACAAAATAAATGTATAATCAATTTTAGATAATAATATTATTTCATTTTCACACATAATTTGCCCCAAGGTTAATTGTTTCTTGAAAAATTTTGTCAATTAAATAATATTTGAATAACTAAATTATTTTACACATTAGATAATATTTAATTTTACAAATATTTTTGTAAATTATGTTAAAGATGTTGATTGGTGTTAAAAAATTAATGTCATTTCTATTAATTTTTTTCAATTTATACATAGGTGTTCCAAATTACATTTTAGTGAAAATTCTGAAAGAAAATAAGGAAAAAATCATTATTGTTGCATCAAGCTTCTTGGTTGCTTGCAACAAACCAATATTGAATTGGTGAAGCTTCTAGGATTACTTTTAAGAACAAAACACAACACATACATCAAAGGTAGTCAACAAGGCAATACAAACACAAGAAGTGCACCCATCGTCCTCTTGTTTAAAGGATCAATATACATGCCCTATTTAAAGGAAAAAGGAAATAGAAGTTAATAATTTATACACAAACTAATGAAAAAAAAAGAGAAACAAAAAGAGAAAAATAAAACTTCAAAGCAAGCTTGAGTAGAATGAGTAAGCTTTTTTCTGGCATATTGCTTACTTGGGAAAAAGAATTTGGAAAATGGGGTATGTGGAATTCCATTCCATAACTTAAACAATTGCTCCACTCATTACCCAACATACTTCAACTTAGTTTTGGTGAGAGCAATTTGAAAGTAAAGCATAGGAATTCCATTCTGCAACTCAAACAAGTTCTCCAAATAAGTTTAAGAGCAATTGTTTAAGTTATGGAATGGAATTCCTAAGCTCTATTTTCAAGTTGCTCTCACCAAAATTAAGCTAAAGTATGTTGGGTAATGAGAGGGGATGCAATGGCCATTTATAATTTTAGGAGACTTTAGACATCATTTATGTTGGAACTGATGTGTAATATCACATATCTGCGTTGGTTTCTAACTAAAAATCGATGCCTTAGCGACGACTCTTCAGTAAAATGGGGGATTTTTTGAAATAATTTATCTATCTATATCAGCTCCTAAAAACTTGATGTCTAATTTACGTCCCTTTGTATAACTATAAATGCATCAAATCTATTTTCACTTATTTTTTACTGTTCTCATTGTCTTGGTAAAATGAAATAAATTAATTATCATTAGAAAATTTCACAATTCTATAGTATTGGAAAATGGAAAATTAATTATAATATTATCATATCGGTAAATTAGTTAAACATAAACAATTTGCATTAATTTAATTGATAAATTAATAAAAAATTTCTTTAACTATATGTTATAAAAAGTTTTTTGAACTATAAAATTAATAAAAAATTTTAACAATTGAGGAGCCATAGATTTTAAAGATGGTTTAAACCAAAATACTATAAATTAAATAATTACAAAAGTGCATCATTCCTTAACTCAAACTGACAACAACCATGATATGGAGTTTAAAAGTCAATTGTTTAATAGGAATCGACGTTGTAAGTCTCCTCATATTCACAAAAACACCACAACACCTATATATACGTCGGTTTACATTTCATCAGATATCTATTTAACAATGTTGTTTTTGCATTTTGTAGTAGTGAACTAACTAATGGAAGCATAGCTAAGAGTTAGAAGCATGACATGTGGCAAAGCTCTAACCTATGCAATTAGTGTCTTTGTAGGTTTCTAAGTCTCTTTTATTTTTTTAAGAACATGAAATTGTAAATACAATCCAAGAGTTATTTACCCCAAACTCATTAGTCAAACACATTTTAACACAAGTGATTTTTTTTCTTGTAAACTAGATAAATTAGCAGATAATTTATAATAGTATTAAAAATTATAAATATTGTCCTATGACAAAAAATTGAATGAAAATATTATTTAGAAATCAATTTAAAATTGTCACTTGGAAAAATTTTGTAAAAAACTTACTAAAAATCCAAAGCAATAGAAAGTAAAAGTCAAGCTGCACAATTTTTTTTAAAAAATGTCATTTCTATATAAACTTTATAACTTTCAAAGAAAATGTTTCATAAAAATTGTCAAAATACATGAATAATATTAATAGTAAGTTTTTAATGGTAGCAACAAAATATAATAGCAGTGGTAAGAAAAATAATGACAAAAAATAAAAAATATAATAATATAAAAATAATGATAGTTGAATGTATAAAATGATGAGTTGGATATGACCTTTTATGTATGGGCCATGGATCAATCTATGACTTATATAAAATTTTAATTAGGCCATAAATGGATAAATGGGTCATTGGAATTTTATCCATGAGTGACCTAGCTCAAATTCATTTAAACCATCCATTTGCCAGTCCTACTATCACATAATTATTAACCTTAGCCCCTACTTTTTTAAATGAGTAAATTTGTATTTTGATGACACAAACAATTTTGGTTGAGCTTATGTAATTTATTTTCAGTGGATCATTCTTATATGGCCTTGGATTTCTTGATAAAGACTTAGTTTAGGCTGTTTTAGTCAAAATGTAAAGGTAAAAGCTTATTAGAATTTATTTCAAATTTTGGAAGGTTTGCCTTATGAGTTTGATTGAATTTTTTTTAAAAAAACAAATTCACCAAAAGCATTCTAATATATTCTTAAATGATTCATCAAATTCTCTAAGCTAGGAAATATGTTTTTAGATTGAAATATATGGTTTAAAATGATTTTGAAATGAATTTACAAAATCTATTTCTTGAACTATGAACTTGTGATTCGAATCACAATTTTTGAACTTTGCTTGCAATCATGATCATAGTTACAGGGCAAGTGCCAAAAAGTTTTCAAAATTTGGCAATTCTAATCAACATTATAACTATGTTTTTGTGATTATGATCACAAACTTCTTAGTGGTGGTAGAATGTTTACATTTCAAAGGGTTTTGAATCAACCTTTGTGTTATATTTCTGTGATTTGAATTGAATATTACTGTTAGCCTAGCCAGCTAGACTATCTTTTATTTTGATGATGAAAATAATTTTGATCATATCATATTATGTTTATGAGCTTT
>JANHAO010013890.1:0-15623 GCA_026873985.1 Saraca asoca | reverse complement strand
ACCTGTTAATTTCTTGTGGTTTCATTGTAAAGACTGGCATTTCAGGAGCCTATCAATCTTGAAGGTTTTCTTTTATAATTCAAAGGTCTTTTGGTTGAGAAAGATCAAGTGAAGTACACTTGAATTGCAATTTCAATTCAAGTTGAACCACTTTAAAAAGATTTGTCCCCATATCTTTACTTTCATTTGCACAATTTTAATTTTTGCAACTTGATCTTTATTTTTACTTGCTACATAACTACTATTTATCACACTTTTACATGTAAAATCAATTGAATTTGAGTTTGATACTGGTGTATACAAATCTCTAACAAGACAAGGGCAACATCCATTCTCTTTCCGAAATCTTTAACTATCTTAATTGCGACCAACATAACTAATTTGTGTGAGTTGAATCTAGATGAGAATTGGTGAAGTTGTTGAAGCTAGGAGATTCCAATTAAGGATAAGATCTTGCAATCATAGTATAGGTAAATAGGTTAGTTTGATGATTTGTGACTACAAGCCTCTCATAGCTGGTCTAATTCAATCCTATCAACTTTATGGCCCTTTAAAAGTGACGTTGGGCACAATTAGGCATCCTTTATCGTAGAATAGTGTTAGGTAAGAAGTGTAATTAGTATTGACATACTTAATATTTTCAAGTTAAATCTGGATGAGTGAAAATGGTATTTTGAGCTTGAGCATTTTTTTTATTTGTTCAAGTTAATTTCTATATAATTGAAATGACAAAACCTAGGTTTATGTAACTAGGTTCAAAAAACTCTTGGAAATCAAGGAGTGAAATTCTAGTTGAGAAACCAAAACAATGAGTGCAAGACCATAAACGTGTCAAGGCAACAAATCTTGAAAAAGAAGCTCAATGAGCTTAGATATGTGAGTGGATGATTTATCCCTTTCTCTACACACACACATGCTATAAATGACATGGTTTCATCTATTGATTTGACTTGAACTTTTCATTATGCCTTATTTATAAAGTTATTAGTGATTTTTAGTTGAACACTTGATTTTAGAATAAAACATCAATTTTTTATTCCAGAATCTATAAATATTTGATGTGGTGCACTTGTCTGTGAGTCACTATTGGAAACTTGCTATGGTATGATAATTGAATATTTTAAATATTGGATTGTTTAATTACATAGCTTTTTGTGATTTGAAACTGTATTGCATGCTTTTATGAGAAGGGATTGACATATATTAGATACATTGATTTTGAAACATGAATTGTTAATACTTGGTTGTCTTTTTATCAACTTATATTAAAGTTGTATTTATTGCTTATGAAAACACCTCATGATGTACTAGTGATTGTGATTTTATCTAAGAATGGTATCCTTGAGGAATTCCTTAGAAAACCTTCAAGTGCAGTTGTGAATAAAAATAAATTGAAATTGGTGGAGGGATCAGGGGAGAATAACTAATGGAAGGATAAGGTGAATGATGGAAATTGAACACTATTAGGCAAGATTTTTGTAGGAACTCACGATTGGATACTAAAGGTAAATTGATTATTATATTAGTTTGTATAAATAATTCAAATTTTGACATATGTTTGTTTATTAGAAGCTTTTGGAAATTGAAAATTTTTAAATCATTTATAGATTGGCATAAGAATTTCTTTAATTGAAAGTGTGAGTTTCAATGAGTCTGAACCTTGATTTTTTAGTGTGATATATACTTAATTTCTTGCATTTTCATGTACATCTACTTTTTTCAAATCAAATGCATTGTATCTTGGAAATTTTGTTAAACTAGAAAAAAAAAAGAAAAAAAAAATCTTATGTTACTTGAGAGAATCCTATTTACCAGGAGTTTTGATATTTGAATGGACATATTTATATACATATATATATGTATATAAAATTGGATATATCCTTATAACTCTTTTGAAAGGATATTTCGATATTTTGAGTATGTTTATTTTCAAATATTATTAGTTTTTGATAAATTATTCACTCATGGAGTTTCAATAAAACTCATTCACTTTCTATTTTAAACATGTTTTATTTTTAAGGAAATAGAGTTGTCGACCTCCTTTCTGCTTTCAAAACTAGTCAAACCAAGATAGAGATGAAAGATAATGCTTGAAAACATGAAATTGGCAGTTATCAAATTTGTTGAGTCTGCATATGAATGTTTATACATTTGTTGTATGGTATGTGCATGTTTGCTAATGTAAATATATGTTTTATCAACAGTTTATGACCCTGGAAAACATTTTGACAAATAGAGGGAACTTTGCCAAAATTTTATTAAAATCTTTTCTTTTAGTGAAACAAAATTTCAAACTTTTGAAGCAAATTTTCAACTATTGTTTTCTTTAAAATAATGAGGAGTATTCATTGTAAAAGTGTGGTTCAGGCTTCTAAGAAAGCTCCACTAGATGTCTTCCTACATTGGTCATGCCATAAATTGGGCATGATATAGTTAGTATTAGAATATAGTCTAGAGTCTAGGTACATGAGTCTGTAGCTGCCATTATGGAATAAACATACTAAGGTTATGTTAGTATGCTTGGGATCACAAAGCATGAAAAAGGATATGCCTCTGCCATTTCCAAACATGTTGTAAGCCTCCACTATCTTTGAACCTTTGACTTATATGTATAATTGTTATCAGACTTTAATTACAATATTTTTTCCATAAAAAACCCTACCCCTTAGAGCCTAGTTTCTATTTCTTGTAAAATCACTTGGATATAAAGGTGTTTGAAGAAGCTTTATATAAACTTTTACCTTTATCAGTCATAGTGTCACTTATCACTAGAATGTAACTTCATCCAACTTCTTAAATTAGCTGTTATGCATCTAGAACTTTTAAAATTTCAAACTCTACTTATCTATTATCTTGATGAGATTGTAAATGACCTTAGAAGAACATGAATCTTAAATTAGTATGTGAATGATAAAATAAACTAAATGGGAAAGGCAAGGGCAAAGAATGCTATTTAGTAGCCCACGCCTTTGTAAGGAACTTAGAATAATATGATAAAGGAAATTATTGGATTTGTATTATCACATCTAGAAGTTTAACTTCAGTTAAAAGTCACATCTTGGTTTTCCTTCCTACACCAAATCAGGCCCCACCTCTATTATTGTTATCCACCCCATTCATTCCATCTCCACCCTTTTGTTAGGTAATTATCGAGATTGAATCTTGTAGTTCTTTACAACTTTCATGTTAATTGGCCTTGCTAGTGTTATTCCATTATGGGTAAATAGTTTATGATTAGTTGTTATGTATTTGTTATATGTGAAAATAGGCTCGACCTGAATTAGCTTGTAGATAGTCCAAGAGCAACAAAGGGGCCAGCTCGAAGAGCATCTAGATCACCTCATTGCTAGGTCGCATTGCAAAGAGACCTCGTCAGCCCCGAGCTCGTGCACAAAAAGAGCAAGCTTGACCTCTCCATTTTGAAGACGGGCACGCCCATATACTAAACAACTTGGCTAATAAAGTGTGATCAGCGGCCTGAGAGCTCACTAAACAAAAGACCAAGTCATACCTTGCTCCAATGGATAAATAAGGCCCACCTATAGAAGACTATTTTCGGTAGCCAAAAAAGGAGATTTTGTCTATATATTCTATCTTGTACATTAAATGTTAATGTAACATGCTTACTGCACATGTAATTACTATTGTAACCTTCTCTCGTCTACAAATATGAGGAAGGAGCCTTGTGTAAAAGAGAGATCACCTAGACATAGGGAGAAACTCTGCCAAAATAGAAAAGAAAACCTGAGTGTTGTAACTTTGTAAAAACACCATCACAATAACATGCTACCGTCGACGTGAGGTCTGGTAATATCTGGATTTGACCGAACCACATTAAAAATCTTGTGTCTTTTTCTTCTTTTCCCTCCATCTTTGTTTATTCTGCTATTTTGCTGTGCTTAAACTAGACAAAGGTCAAAGATCCCATAAGAACTCCCCTCCCCCTCCCCTGGTTGGATGAAATTTGGGCTCTCCACATGAACCAAATTTCACCATTAACATTTTTGACACTGTCTGTGGGAATCTCATCTGTTCTGGTTTGTTTCCTACTGCAATGGCCAAGGGAAGAGCCACCAGAGCCTTGAATGTATAGCCCCATCCTCTAGATGGTCATGTCTAGATAACAAATTCATCTGTCGCTCCGATTATTAGAGTAATTTCTGGTGTCCCCCCAGCTAGCTCAGAACAACCGGTTCCCACCGTTAACAGCTCCAACGGACCGCTTATTTGGCTCCAACGTTATGAGAAACTTGAACACATGATAGGAGAGTTGACTAAAACAGTCATAATGTTAGTGTAAGCAAAAGCCCAGAATGTGCAAGGGTGGGCTAAACCCGCCACACCCAAGGTTAAGCATTCCAGTGAAGCTAACCAAGAGTAGACTCTTTATTGCCATTCGCACGAACGGACAAGTGAACCAAGTTGGTAAGTCTCTAGCCAAAGATCGGGGGGCTTGGATATTATGATGGAAGGTCTCCTTCAAAGAGTTAAGCATTTGGAGGAGCACCCTCAAGCTTAAAATGACCAAGGTCACTTTGGGGAGTGAACCCCATTTTCTAGAGAGATCATGGAGGAACCCCTCCCTGCAAGCTCAAAGTCCCAACCATTCCATTGTATGATAGAGATAGTGACCTGCACAACCATCTTGACCTATTCAACATCCAATTGGATTTACAAGTTTGCAACCCCTTAGTCAGGTGTCACATGTTCCCCGCTACTTTGGGTGAAGTCCCTCAAATGTGGTTCAGGAACCTCCTAGCTTGTAGCATTAACAGTTGGGAGGAGTGCCAGGGAAAGTTCATTGATCAATATCGGGTGCTATGAAGGCAGCTCATGCCACTATGCCATCTCGTCATAGTCTTCCAAGGTAAACAGGAAATGTTAAAAGACTATATCACCCATTTCAGGCGTGAGGTCAACAATGTTAAGAAGCCCTCATATGAGGCCATCCTAATTTCCGTAGGACTCTGTAGAGATGGAACGTTGTTTAAGAGTTTGTACAAATCCTAAGTCAGCAACCTAGGTGAGTTCTATGAGTGGGTCGCAAAGCAAATTAGATGGGACGAGACTTTCGGTCCATAGAAAATCAAAATGAGTAGCTTAACTCAGAGCAAGAAGGGAAGTAACTGTGGGAATGGGAATGATGACCCCAAGTGCTAGCTCACTAAGAAGAGCAAGGATGAACGACCCCCACTTTTGGAAAGCCTCCACCCTTGAAGACCCCCAGCAAGTCCAAACTCAACCGAGGGAAGTTCTGTGCATACCAAAATGAGTTTAGGCATATCATCTCAGAGTGCTAGGCTCTAAGAGACGCCATAGAGGATTTCATCAAAAGAGGTTGACTCTAAGACTATGTTGTGCAGCCTTCTAGGTAGTGGCTTCAGCCTTCTCGGTAGGATCACGAGCAAGAGTAGTCTTCTACTATCAGGATGATCTTTTAAACTCTTGTACTCTTTTGTAAATTATGTAAACATTTTGAATACGACTACTAATTTTAAACTTTCTTCATACAGGTGACTCACATAAATGGTACCATCTTTATTTGGGCACAAGATCACCTCGACCACAAGATCAATCACCCTTTCATTTGGGCACAAGATCACCTCAGCCACAAGAATGGCTAACTTTAATTTTGTAGCTCTCATGCGAACTCAATCATTTCACAGCTCTCATGCAAACTTATTTATTTAGCCACGAGATCGTCCCGAGCACGAGATTGCTCACTTATCAATCTCATAGCTCCCATGTGAACTTATTTATTTGGCCATGAGATCGGCCTAAGCACGGGATCACTTACTTATTAATTTCACAGCTCTCATGCAAACTTATTTATTTGGCCACGAGATAGGCTTGAGCATGAGATCACTCACTTATTAATTTCATAGTTCTCATGCGAACTCAATTATGTCGCAACTCTCATGCGAACTTATTCATTTGGCCACAAGATCGACCCAAGCACGAGATTGCTCACTTATTAATTTCGTAGTTCTCATGCGAACTCAATTATGTCGTAGCTCTCATGCAAATGTATTCATTTGGCCATGAGATTGGCCTGAGTACAAGATCACTCACTCTCTAATTTCATAACTCTCATGCAAACTCAATCATTTCATAACTTTTATGTGAACTTATCTTATTATTTATGATTATCATACTAACTTGTCTATTTATTTGGCCACAGAATCGACCCGAGCACGAGATCGCTCTAATCCATAACTCATGCTATCTTCTGATTATGTGCAGGTCACACAAATTGTTCAAGCTAAAATGTTTATATAGGAAACAAAAATAACAAATAGAAATTGCAGAAAGAAGCTGAAGCTTTATTTATTAAAAGACCTCAATGAGGCAGATATGCATCAGAAAGCCCTGAATACAGACTAATCAAAATACAAAAGGGAAAACCTATGACTAAGAAGAGAGACCAGCCACGAAGGGCCATACTCTAGCTTACCAGAGCCTATGCAACACCAAAATCTTCAAATTTCCCTTCCAATGCATAATCAGCGATAGCACTGTAGCTCCTCATTTCTCCAGCCTCCAGCTTTTTGTCTAATTCGTGAAGGAATCTAATTAGGAAGCACCGAGAGTCTGGCCTGTCAAATAATTGCCTCACAGCAGAGCCGAGAGGACGCAGACTAAGATCCATATGACATCTCTCCATGTTAGCAAGGAAACCAAACCTTCTAAGTTCCTTATATAGCAGACCATAAATGCCTCCATGGAAGGCCAAAACGCTAGAAACAGTGGTAGTTCATCAAGAAACTCCATGGTTTGCTCAGTGCAAAAATAGAAGGGAGTGCCTTTCCCTTATATAGAGCCAGGGATGACTCCATCAAAGGATCCAGATCTATTCCCCCAACCATCATCATTTATGGCCTTTGAAAAGGCTAAGTTTGACTCAGTAATAACTGCCAGACACGTGCCATAAGGAATATGTCCAAGAGCAAGCAAATGATAGTCTCAGGAGAAAACTTCGGTTGATCAAAAATCCAAGAGTTTCAACTCCCAGCCCACAAAGTGTGCTAAGAGTTAGGGGGGCTTATGTTATATGCAAAAATCTGCTTGACCTGAACTATCTTGCAGATAGTTCGAGAGTGATAAAGGGACCAACTTGAAGAATATCCAAATCACCTCATGACCAGATGACATCATGAAGAGACTTCATCAGATCGAGCTCGTGTGTGAAAAGAGCAAGCTCGACCTCTCCATTTTGAAGATACTCACGCTGATTGATTAAATGACTTGGCTAATAAAGTGTGATCAGTGACCTGAGCTTGCCAAACAAAAGACCAAGTTATACTTTGCCCAATGGACAAATAGGGCCCGCCTGTCGAAGACAATTTTCAATAGCTAAAAAAGGAGATTTAGTCTATATATTCTATCTTGTACATTAAATGTTGATGTAACATGCATATTGCACATGTAATTACTATTGTAACCTCCTCTCCTCTACAAATATGAGGAAGGAGCCTTCTGTAAAAGAGAGATCACCCGGACATAGGGAGAAACTCTGCCAAAATAGAAAAAAAAATCCTAAGTGTTGTAACTTTGCAAAAACACCATTACAATAACATGCTACCGTGGACGTAGGGTTTGGTAATATCTAGATTTGACCAAACCACATTAAAAACCTTGTGTATCTTTCTTTGCTCTTCCCTCCATCTTTATTTATTCTGCTTTTTTGTTGTGCTTGAATCAGACAAAGTTCAGAGATCTCGTGAGAACTTCCCCCCCAGTCCCCTGTTGGCTGAAATTTGGGCTCTGCACACGAATCAAATTTCACCGTCAATAGTATCGATGAATGTTCTTTTTCTTCCCAAATTTTAGGTTATGTCATGAAAGAGATGAATTAGATATCATACATTGGTTGTTAACTTATCGATTATGTGCTTTACAAGTTAGAGTTGGTGTGGACTTTTTGAATATTTGACTGCCATTATATGTAATTATGTAGTGTGTGTATTGAGCTCTCTATTCTGGACTATTAAAAACCTCTTTAGGTTTAAGAGCTGGAAGTTTTCCTATCCTTTTCCTTGAAAATCATGAGCATTTCTAACTTATATGTATATTGAAGTCTTTAGACTTAGCAGGTTATGTGAATGTAGTGGGCCTAAAGGATTAATTACATGAACGTTTCTAACTTATATGTTAGTGCATACCTACTTGTAGGTGACAAGTTTACTTAGATTAATAACTCATTGCTATAGGAGGGGTACATGCACATTTCAAGCCTTATAATAGCTAAGCTACGAAATTGTTTTCTTCTAAAGGGAGTAAGTTAGAATTGAGTGATTGTGTATGCTGATGTTATGATATGTTTGAAATTACACAGGACCATAAGCCTTTATTAGAATGACAAACTAGCTTTGCGTCTTTATTGGAACTTACAATTCTTATGAAATATGAGACTGGTTACTTATGTATTGTTATTTGAAAGCCCAGATGGATACTATGGTATTTAACTTACCATTGAGTGATTTGACTAGCTGAATTATGCCTATTGGTTTGGTTAAATATTCTGGTTAAAATGGTATAATTCTAGTCTAATTAATAAAAACACTAGTTTTGGTATATTAGTAATGGAATTCTAATTTATAAAAAAAAAATGGTTTATACATCAAGTTTTATTTGCTTATCTTTTGGGTTGTTTAGTAAGGATTGAGCTAACTATAATTGTAACCAAAAGTATGCTAAATTCTCATGGCTAGATAAAATCAAGACTTGTTTAGTGATCTATTTATTTCTAGGATGAACTATTTCTTGAGGGGCTAAGGATTGTTAAGTCTTTAAGGACAGTTTGCTTTCAAAAATGAGTAGATGAACAAAACCAGAATCCTTATTTCCACCATTTCCAAAGTTTCAACTCATTATTACTTTTGTTGCCCTAATTGGAATCTTGAGTTTCAACTCATTTACCCAACCACCAATTATAAGACATCCATCATAAGTTATTCAAGAAAAATATTTGACCCCAGTTAGCCTTATTTTCATTCTATGAATGACTTTCATACATTAAAACCCTTCAATTGAGACTATGATTAAAGTTGACTTGTAATTGTTGTGTGTTTTGTTGGAAAGTAAGATGATATAACAATATCTATTTTTGCATGCTTTTTGCATTTGGATGCTTTCCTATCTTACGTTTGAGTTATTGAGAAATCTTCCTTTTTGATTAATTGATTAAGTTGAATAGGATCATTTTTAGAGGTAATCAAGTGAGTCATAATCTATCAGAACTAATAAATTCCATAGAAACTATCAATAGTTTAGAGTTTAAAGAAATGAGGATAAGAGATAGAATCATCTATTCATACTATTAAATGAGTAAAAGGGTGATAAGCTATAGGAACCCTTGCTTAGTTTTGTATGGGAAGCAAGCAATTCAACATGAGTAATTGTGATTGTAATCGTATGGGTATAACTGTAAGGCGATGGTATAATGTAAACCTCATTCTATAATCTTTAACAATAAGTTATTATGGACTTCTTTACCATATATGATTTATACAAAATTTCCTTGAATGTTACTACAAGTGTTTCAGTTTTTATGATTTTGAAATCAAATTTATGTCCACTTACTTTATGTCTTGTTAAACTGAAGGTTAATTTTTATTAAAATGTATTCAAGCTATTGATTTAAATACTGGGTATTTATGGTGAATTTAAAATTTCACTCATCTAACTAATTCATTTGATTTAGTAAATGATTTTATCTAAAGCTTTATAACTCTTCATAATATTATCATTGACATTAACATATATTACGATTATGAGTTTACTTATTATAATTGTGAAAGCATGGGTTTTATATTTGGATGAATACTTTACTTTCATGATAGAAACAATAACTAGATTTGTTAACTATGGTACCAAATATATTAATTTATGAGTATATTAAACTTAGTGATTTGTTATTTATTAAATAATGATTCTAGTAATTCAGAAGTTACGTTAGAATGAGATTTCTATTTGGGATACAATGTTAACCATGTGTATGTATAGAATGAGTTTAGTAGATAGAATTGCAAGACATTGGGAGAGGAGGATTATTTGAAAAGAAGACTATTTGATAAAGGATAATTGAATTTGGAAAAGAAAAGTGTCCATGTAGTAAGATCGGAAGTGTAGATGGAGTTTATGACAGTTGAATATATTGTACACCAAATGAATATGAACCAAACATCTAAAACTATATGTCATTTGAAACTAATATAACCTTTATCCTAAATAACTTTCACTAGTTCTTTTACCTAAATGTTAGTAGAATTTGAGGATGATCTCTTTAAAAGGGGGAGATTTTGTAAGACCCAAAGTACTTTTTTCAATTTCTTTAATTTAATGAGACTAGTTATCTTTATTCTTGAGTATATAAGGAATATTCAAGTTATTAAATGATTAACTATAAAATTTTATTTTAATTTAGCAATGTGGTGTTTTGTTCACTAAATTTTTTTGGAAGAAATAGTTCTCGAAAACTATTATTAATTGACACATGAAATTTTTATTTATAGTACATTTGATAAATTATAGTTTTGGTATTAAATATTTGGTATAAATATATATAGATAAATTTAACTGCAAAATAAACATTGTCGTTACCTTATGAAATGATTTGCAACTGAGTTTAATAATTGTTACTAAGACCCTATTTAATTAGATATGCATATTGATAAAAGCATAGTTAATATTTAAATGTTATTATAGTAGGTAATAAACATGTATCAAATGTAGTTTTTTTTCTTAGCTATTATTATAAGTAAAGCAAAACCTATTTTTATGTCTAAATTAAGTGAGTATGGTATATTAATGTGTCTCAAATTAAGAAAGTAAACCTTATTAATATATACATATATATATCTAAATGGTAACTTTCTCTCTCACTTGAAACCCATTTTGTCTAGTGTCGTGTTCTTCAAAACAAAACCTCCAACTGAGCTTTCTTCAATTGCCAAAGCCAGTAATGACAAAGACCTTATTGCTTTCCTTTTAGCTAGAGTAGCAACATGGCAAGAAAACCTGAGAGTATGCTACAACTCTATCACTATTGAGCCTTCATTCATACAGGAAGATCATTTGCATCTTTCTTTTTTATTGGCCCCCACCTCATGGTTGTCATGCATTACTTCTCCTCTATTGCAACAAGCACAATTGTACAATGTGTGAAGCTATTAGCCTTACTGGAGAGATTGCTTTCCTATCATAATTTCTTTAGTTTTGATGTTGAAAAATAGTTTCATATGTTTAACATCTGTTGATTGTTTGCAAGATCAAAGTATGAGATTCAAGGGATCCATCATTTAGATAGGTATTTCTTTTATTATAATTAGGATCTTTTGTAAGTGTTTCTAATCCATTTTGATCCAACCAAAAAAGTTTCTTAAAATAGATATTAAGGTAGAAATAAATCAAATGAAATGAGTTTAAAATCGAAAGTTTTCAAACTAAGTTTTTCAAATAAATTTTCACATGTAAAATTTTTATAGAAACTATTTTTCATTGTGTGAATCAATTCACAAATTGGTTCATTTGTGAATCGATTCATACTAAAAATCTTGTGAAACTGTATATGAATCAATTCAACAATCAATTCATGAAGAAATGTTTTTAAAAAATATTTTTTTATCGAAGGTTAGGAACATTCATGAATCAATTAGGTAATCAATTCATGACTTCTTCACATAATACTATGAATAAATTCATACATCAATTCCATCATGAAGTTCTTAATGATACACATAGATAAATCAATTTACAAATTAATTCAGTATTTGGTAACTGCTCGAAATCCATTCACAAATTGATTCACAGTTTAAAAGTTAGTTATTTTTCAAATGTTGTTGCCATACTATAAATACCTTCTAATCTCATTTCAAACATAAGAATTTTCATATCAGCAAGTGTGAAAAATAGAGAGAAAATAGAGTTTAAATAAATTTACTTCTACTTGATGTTATTTCATTAATCAAATCTTCTTGGATCAAATTGGTGAAGAACACAGCTTAAATGATTGAGATTTTTGTCAAAATTTATAGTATTGCATTTTTTTCATTATCTTGTCTTAGTTTTTAGATTTCTAGATTGATAGAAATCTGAGGTAAAAAGGAAGAGGTTGATCTTTCGCTTACATCTTCTTTAATTGCGAGGTTAATTATAATTAGTTGAAGGTGTAGAGAATTCTTGTAATATCTTCTTTGTTTATGAGGTTGATCATAGTTAGTAAGAGATAAAAGAAATTTTGTATCTAAGGTTGGCAAGAACATGGTTAAAATCTTATGCATAAACTGGTTTGCAAGGACCTAAAAAAATTATGTGGTTATTAATAAAAAGTAACCATTCGATTGAGGATTGTCCAATGGATGTACACTTCAATTACAGTTTCAATTAAAGTGAAACCACTTTAAAAATCTTGTGTTCTATATTATTTTAGCACTTATATTTTTGCTGCACTACTATTCTGGCTTAACTGATATTCTGTTATTGAATTCAACATTACATCTAATCAGTGACTACAATCTAATCTTGATTATCCTAAAAAAGATACTTTAATAATTTTCTTTAAAGGCTTCCACTCTTGTAAAACAAACTAGAACCTAAATTAAAAAGAGTATTTTTAAAAAAGGGAAAGATTAGTATTTTTGGGACCAATAGTTGGTATCAGAGCTTTAGCTTTTGATACTCTTTTATTTTCAAAGAGATCATAAATTCTAGTTTTACACTTTTGCCTAAATGTCCACCCTTGAATAAACCCTCTAGATTTGAAGGACATCATTACACTTATTAGAAGTAGAAAATTAGAGATTTTATTAAAGCCACTGATATAAACATGTGGGAAATTATTGAGGATGGATATAATCCACCAAAGACCTTAATTAATGGGATTGTACAAGCAAAACCCAAATCCCTTTGGACTGAAGAGGAAAGGAAAAGACATCTCCTAACATCCAATGTTAAGTGGATCATCTTTGACTCTCTTTCTCCAAATGAAAATGAGAGAAGATCTAATTGTGCCATAGCCAAACAAGTATAGGGCACATTAGAAGTAGCACATGTTGGAACTACACAAGTTAAAGCCTCTAAAGTTCATGTATTAGCTTCAAAATATGAAATGTTCAAAATGGAAGAAGGAGAATCTATTAAGGACCTTATTCAAAGATTTACTACCATTACTAATCATCTTATGCTTCTTGGTAGAACATTTAACAATGCAAATATAGTGAATAATATTTTTAGGTATCTAATAGAAGAATAACCTAAGGTGATAGCTATTAAGGAATCACTTAAAATGGGAATGCCTATCATTCAAGAGCTCAATGGAAATTTAAAATAACTTGAGCTTGAGCTGAAGAAATATAAAAAGAACAGTGATGATAAAAAGAAGAGAACCTTGGCATGTAAAGCTGCAAAGTTATCTGATGATAATGAGGAATCAAATAATGATGAAAATGCAAATGAAAAAGATGATATGACCTTGTTAAGCTAAAAGTTGCATAAATTTCTCAAAGAAAAAAGAAGTAGAGAAAAGAGAAAAGCTACACCACAAAGAAGAAATCAGAATAAGACTAATCAAGGAAATTCTATTAACACTACTCCAACATACTTTGACTGCAAGAAACTCAAACTACCCTGTGTACCTAACGAGACAGCTGGAAAATGAAAGGAGGAAAAGGACACTATCCTTCAAGAAAAGCAACTTAGCCATTTGAGATGATAAGCAAGCTGATTCTAGAGAAGAAGAAGAAATAGAGGAAGAAGCATTGCTTTACCTCATGGCTAAAATAGATGAAGATAGTGAGAAATTTGGTAATCATTCGTTCTTTTACTCTAATGATGGTAATAAAGATAATGAGATTGATGATGAAGTTGACAATGATGAAATTAATCAATTATATGTTGAACATTTTGAATCATTAAGAAAAGTTAAGGATGAGTTAAAGCATGCAAAAACTAAAAATGAAAGATTGCATGAGAAAATTAGACTAATTCAGAAAGAAAATAGTGGCTTTAATGTTTTAACTGAAACATTGTTGAGTGAAAGTAAGGCATGTAATCAATGTGAAGCCTATAGATCTAAAATAGATAGATTGACAAAAACTTTACAAGGCCTTACTAATGGTAAGATGATACCCAACAACTTTTTGAGTCATCAAAAAGATTTTTAGAACAAGAAAGGCTTAGGTGATAAGTAACAAAAGACAAAAGAAAAAGAACAAAAAGAAACTATGGTTACATTACTTGTTTCTATTATAATCATAAAGGACATCATATTAAATATTGTCCATACAAGAATGGAACTTATGTGTCGAAACCAAATGAAAAATTAGTTTGGTTACCTAAAGCATTCATCTCTAATAGAAATCATACTATGCTTACTAACAAATTTAGACACAAGATCAGTTGGGTAACCCCAAAGCAAGTATAATTTTTATTTTGCAGGTTTGTGGCAGACAAAGAAGCAACTCATGATCTTTTGGACAATAGTTACTCTCACCATATGACTAAGAATGTTAAACCCCCATCTTTAATATTTTGATGTCGTTAACTTTTATGCTTAATTGTATTGTACATTGCAAATTCCAACATAGGCATTGGAGATGCTTAGAGTTTGTTTTGTAGGTACTCAATGTGAGGATTTAGTTTTCAATGATATTAAATTGTTCATTAACTAGCTAATGATTATGGAAACTAGTTTGAAACAAAACTGTATGGAACTAAGTTCAGGACTTCCTAAATCAATTCACTAATTGATTGAATTTTTCTAGGATTTATTTAGGTTTATAAATCAATTTGCATCTTGAAAACATACAATATGAATTGGTTAGTAAATCAATTCACAAAATTTTCAAACTTTCAGGAAGAATTCAAAATTGTTGAAAATTTTAATGAACCTGGATGAATTCATTCCAGAATCAATTCACATAAAAATTCTGATGAATAACTTATACCCAAATTGATTCACTCTTAAATATTTGCTCTTTAAATCAATTCACAAATTAATACAAAGTGTGATTCTATATATACCTGAATTGATTTTGACTTCATTTCATAATTTTCTTTCTACTAAAACTCAAAAACTCTGTCACTCACTCACTTAAATCTTGACCCCAAGCACCTATTTACACAAATTTCTTTTACAAAAACATTAAGTACTCTAGATCTAACATTTCTATCTAAGCAATTTCATCAAAACATCCTAAAATCAACATATTGCAAATCCAAGCCCAAAACCCTAACCCTTAGAAATCTCAACAAAATGTCAAAGAGAATCAAACTTCTAACCAAAAGAAAAGAAAAAACAACAACTTAAACATCCACACCAATAGCAGAGGAGTCATATTTCAATTCACCTAGTGAGTTTGCTACCTTTCTCCAATAAGCCAATAGAAAGGTAGAACCTTTTAAGTGTTTTAGTGAAAAATTGTTAGAAACTATTCACCTACCTGGATTGCTAACCAAATATAGGTTAGAAAATTTTTTAACATGCAAAGGAAATACTTATCCTAGGCTAGTTATGTTAGTTAGATAGGTTCCCTAGAGTCAATTTGATTGAGCTCTATTGTATCTATAATTGTACATTCTGTTGATTTGATAATAAAAGGTTGTATATTCATCTTACATGGCAT
>JANHAO010013889.1:0-15621 GCA_026873985.1 Saraca asoca | reverse complement strand
ACATTCAATAATCTAACTTATAATAAATTGACTATCTAAACTAGTCCACAACATAATTCCAATAATCTCCCACTTGGACAATATAAATTAGGAAAAAATATCATGAGTTATAGCCACAATAATGAATGTCAAATAATGATTTAGCATTGTACAACTAATGATCGGCAATAAGATCATAAGCCTTTAACATACAAATTATCATACCTGATAAAGATATTGATGTCATACATGCTAAGACATATACCTCCATGACCAAACACAAAGAGGATTTGGAGAATAGAGAAATACAAAATGACAAATGTGATTAGATATAAATCTCATCAAAATGGTCCTAAAATCTGCCTAGGATGTGCTACTAAGACTTTATAACATATCTTAGCATAAAATAATTGAGATTGGGCTTTAAAAAAAAGCATTTTGCATCATTTGACATTTACTAATCCAAGTCCATAATTAATTATTGCTTGTACTTGTCCACACTAAAATTCTAACAGTGTCCCATTTGGATAGCATAAGTCAGCAAATGACACCTTGGATTATAACATATCATAATTAAAAAAATGGCAAATAATGAGCATTGACACTATTACAACTGTACATCCAAAATTGAGATCATAAGCCCTTAACATTCAAATTATTATATCTAATAAGGATGATAATGTCACACATGCTAAAACCTACACCTTTATGACCAAAACACAAAGTGAATATGGAGTAATAGAGAAATATATAAATGATAAATGTGATTAAATGTAAATATCAACTTTATGGTCCAAGCATTTGCCCAAGTTACTAAATCAAATTCAATCAATAATCTCAACACAATAAATGAGATTGAGTCTAAGTGTCTCTAGATGTCAAACACAATAAAACATGTGCACTCAACAAATATACACTAGCACATAAAACAAGTAAGCATTATGCATATATACTCCCACCAATCTAACACATCATAAGGCTGAGCCAAGCCTATCTATTTATAAATTAGTGGTTTACATATACATCTTTTATGGCTATATTTTATCACAGTCACACATATAATACAACTAATTAATAATTGTAACACACTTAACTCATAAAACCTACTAACACAACATATTACTTGGCCTAATCACCCTATTTGAGCTTATCACACTCCAAATGGTAATATAACATTTTAGCAGTGGAGTCACATAGCTATCTAATCATTGTAAGTATAAAACTTACTACTTTTCTCTCCAACAATAATATAATTGAGAGAAATAGGCAATAAATATTTGCCCCAACATAGACATGTGGCTATTGTCTCTCAAACACTATATGAAACCAACAAATAATTGTTGCCCTAAAAATCTGCTATTCTAATTAAGGTGATGCCCTTCATAATAATATCACACACCGTCATTACCACATATCCACAATGGATTATTGATTGACAGCTTAAAGAAATTATTTCACCTCTCAAAGTGATTTAAGTCCACATGAGTGAATATAATGTCCTATTAAGGTAACAATGAATGTTTATTCAACATTAATCATAAAATAATACCTCTTACTATCACAACCATATATTCATAAGGGATTTATCAATTGACATTTTGAACAGAATAGGAATCTTTCCTTTAAATTGGGACTCAACCCTCACTCAATAACAACTTAAGTAAGAACAAAATATGTAGAAAACATTTGAGCACAAACATATATAAAATACTTGAGTAGTAAATTATGTCATTAATAGTAGAAGCACATTAGACTAATCTAACTATTATTTTAATACCATAACGAGGACATAACTATACAATAAGTCTCCACCCCTTTTAAGAAAAAATTACAACAATATGTTCAAAAACCCATTTAAAATTTGAGATAAATAAAACAGATCATAAAATGATCCACGACATTATTCATGCCACATAAGCAAGCATCACGCAAAATTATAATGGATTCCAAATATTTGTCTCACATAAAAGTGGATAACATTCACTAAAAAAGGTATTAATTTTATTTTTGAGTGGCATATATTATCATTATTCTAAGATTCTCATAATGATATCAAACAATGTCACACCGATAGGGTATGCCTATTATTTATATAATTCATAATTCATAAAACATATGAATTTTCTTAAAACACACAATCATAAGAAATATTTAACATTAAACAAATTATGATAACCTTAAACAATTTTAGAGACTTTTAATCCTTATAATTAGTCCTACAACAATAATGACATAATAAAATTGTAAAGATACAAAATTGATGAAATATCCCACAACATATTATTTTATAAGAATATTTATTACACATGTATTTATATTATTCATGCTAATTATTTCCTCATAAGTATACAATTCTCCATACTAAGACAATATTACTTTCTCAATTTTTTAATTCTAATAGGGCATTTAAAATCTAGGAGTATAATATAATTACATTCTAAAATCTAAACTGATAGTGTATTTAAGATTTAAGAAGAAAATACTCTTTTATCATGACTAATCCCATGATAGGTGAGCTCCTAACCACACAAATTATCATGGGATTTCATATTATAATAGCCTTAAATTCTTAAATTTAGCACTAATTTAAATATATATATATATGCAAAATTATATTTTAATATTTAATATTAAATAATGTTCATGCTAGACAGTACCTGATAATTTTCCACTTATTTTTAAAGCTAATACTTATCTCATAATGCTCCACTTTCTTAACCATCATATGTGGAGCTTTCCTATACATAAACATATTTCAACTGGCCATCCTTTACATGATATTAATGACTAATTCACAGAGCTTAATATGAGCTTCTCAAAACATTTTCCTACAATTATTAGCTTGCATTAAATCAAAGGTATAGCATTAAAAATTCATGTCTCATCTTGCTTAAAACATTGATGCATAATAGACAATTTTATTTACACAATATTTTCTATAATAAATCTCAAAATCAATGTAATCTCAATCACATAGAAATAAGCAATAGTAATTTGGACAAGAAATTAACAAACAAATATACAAATTGTGCTCACACAAATTATTCATAAAAAAAAAAGAGCACAGTTTAAAATTAGGAAGACAAGAAACTTATAGTATTGTAAAAAAATTTCCAGGTATAGTTTAGAATATTCTCACACAATAAGCATAATACTTTTGACCAGTATTTGCAAATTATTCTTAATGTAAGGAAGAAATACACAAAAAACCATGATCAATATAAACAAAACTTCATGTTCTCCATTTATTATGCATTTTCAATATAAACTAGTTTAAGTAGATCATATAAAGTTCTTTATCATCATCATCATCAGAAACTAAAATGTAGTGCGATAACATTTTTCTTAGCTAAATGCATATTATTGATGGTCAATTTTGGTAATCAGTCAACTGAGGATTCTGAGAACTAAACTGTTGCTAAGAGTGCAAAGAATGTAAGAAGATGGCAAGAGATTTAGTGGAAGAGCATAGAGAACACGGAGAGTTTTATCATGGTTTGACTAAAGTCAAGATGACTCCTACGTCCACGGTGGTTATATTGGCTTTGAGCGATTGTTTCATTATACAGTGATGTAGAGCAACCGTACATATGTCTATAGCTATTTCTGTAGAGTTTTTGCATGTGTTTTTTCTATATCTCGATACAATGACTCTCTTCCTTATTTATAGGCATAGAGAGGGTTACAAATGTAATTTGACAAACTATAAAAACTATCAGTATCGTTGTAGTGAGCAATAAATGATTGGCATCGGGCAATGAATGTAGGCCAAATCATTTCTAATTTTTTAGGGACTGATTTATTGGTAGTGACAGCTAGAAGGGAGCTCGCTAGGTGTTTTGCTCTCGCCTAGTGACCTAGGCTCGTATTGAAGCAAGCTACCGTTTAGCTTTCATGACCTCGCTTCAAAGGTCATGGTCTTCTTTCTACTAGACTAGCCCATGGAACCATTGACTAGCCTATTAGACCTTTGCTAGCCCAGTTCACTTGGTTCCAAAGAATACCCATAAATGATTGGCATCGGGCAATGAATGCAGGCCAAATCATTTCTAATTTTTTAGGGACTGATTTGTCGGTAGTGATAGCTAGAAAGGAGCTCGCTAGGCGTTCTACTCTCGCCTAGCAACCTAGGCTCGTATTGAAGCGAGCTACCATTTGGCTTTCATGACCTCGCTTCAGAGGTCATAGGCCTCTTTCTACTGGACTAGCCCATGGAACCATTGACTAGCCTATTAGACCTTTGCTAGCCCAGTTCACTTAGTTCAAAAGAACACCCATAATATTAGTACCCTAACTCTCAGTTCACTTTATGGGCTGGGAGTTACTCTTTGCTAGCAAAGTCCTTACCTACAGTTGTTGATGTGGTCAAAGTATTCACTCATGGTTTGCCATGTTGCCAGTTTTTCCTTATCAGTCTATGGTATTGTCACCTTACGTTCCAGTTTTCTGGTTCATCTATACTAAGCCATTCCTTCCACTACTTACACTTTATAGCCATTGGTGTGGCAATTCTTTCTTCTTCTTCTTCTTCTTTTTCTTCAATGTAATGTTGGTTGTTGCATAATCGATGCATTACATTAATTTGCTTCAACTAACAATGGACTCTATGTGCCTGAGTGCTTTAGTTGTTTATAAGTTAGAGTATTTGGTGAATGCAGGGTGCAAAATTGGAATGAGCTTATTCTGGGTGACTGGTTATGCCCGAGCTGGAGGTTAGGCCTAGCACATTGCATTAGGTGTGCCCAAGATAAGCTCACTATAAGCTTGAGATTGGGCTTAGCACATTGCACCAGGTGTGCCTGAGATGAGTTCATTACGAGCTTGAGATTAGGTTTAGCACATTACACCAGGTGTGCCTAAATTGGAGATAGGGCTTAATGCATTACACTATATGTGCCCGAGATAAACTCATTGCAAGCTTGAGATTAGACTTAGCGCATTATGCCAGGTGTGCCCGAGATGAGCTTATTGTGAACTTGAGATTGGGCTTAGCACATTGCATCAGGTGTGCCCGAACTAGAGATAGGGCTTAGTGTATTATGCTAGGTGTGCTTGAACTGGAGATGGGGCTTAGCGCATGGTGCCAAGTGTGCCTGAGATGAGCTCATTGCAAGCATGAGATTGGGCTTAGTGTGTTATGCTAGGTATGCCCAAACTGGAGATGGGGCTTACTGCATTATGCCAGGTGTGCCCGAGATGAGCTTATTGTGAGCTTAAGATTGGGCTTAGCATATTGCGCCGGGTGTGCCTAAGATTAGCTCATTGCAAGCTTGAGTCTATAGCCCATTTCTATGACTTTTTGGTTTTTGTGAGTGGCACAATGATTACTGCTCCATAGTAAAATGTCCTTTGCCAGTCTGGCAAGAATTAAATGCTGAGTCATGTTGAGCCTTTAGATCGTGGGTCTTACGAAGAGTTTTTGAATCAATCGGTTGTGCTATACTTGATATAGATTAGGAATACTCTTTCTTCCCTCTCTCACTTTACCATTCAAAATTCGATGTTCAAACTTTTCTTTCTCTCCTTTTTGGCCAATTTGTGACCATTCAATGTCTTTTTCTGCTTTTGAAACTGATCCGACTTTTCAGATTCGTGGCTCGTAGCTTCAGGCTGCAAAAAGTTAGTTATTTGCTCGTACTCCAGACTTCATTTTCTTTTTAGCATGATGAGTTCTTTCTTCTTGGCTCGTGATTTCTATTTTGAAGGTCCCTATGTATTTTATTTGTTTATTGTCAATAGGCTACGGAATGCTATTTGCTCTTTTGCTTTCATTCCCTACGTGATTTATTTTGGTTTTTCCTGCTAGTAAGAATTAGGGTTTCTGATTGCCATCTGAACCCCCCTTATTAGCTCCTTGGGCCTTAATGGTTTGATGGTTGGACCTCCCAGGTGTTTGTGTTTAAGCCTTAGTGATTGGAGGCGCATAGGAAACTATCCATTTAGGGCAGAACTATCTAGCGACCTGATTGTTTATTTTTCCTTTCTTTTGTGTAGATGTCCCCACCTCGTAGACACCACAGTCACCAGATAATGAGTGAGTATATTGAAACTTTTGAAGAATTTGAGGGGCTGGAACACATCATTAGAGGTAAGACCTCTCAAAGTGGTGAGGTCACAAGTGAGTTCGAGGCTTGTGCTGATCCCAAAACACGAGTTGAATGCTCCCCTTTCACCTGTCATCCTTCAACCATTAAACAGGGTGAGCTTAGGGGGATTGTTCAATCATATTGCTTCTTGAAGGGGTTCGCATTCTGATGCTTGCTCGTAGTGATCATGCGGCTCATCCCCCTAATAGATACATTGTGATCAGTGTCCAACACCTTGTCATCACATTCAGATTTCTAGTGTGCCCCTTTATTATTAAACTTTTGAATGCATTTTAGCTTTCTCCTTCTCAGCTGACCCCTAATGCATATTATAGTTTGATTTCCCTAGTGCTTATCTACCTTAGGAATGGCCTTCCCCCTCCTTCGACTAGAGTCCTTTGTCACCTTTTTAGTATTAAAAGCATTGGACTCTAGGAGGGGATTTATTACCTTTCAACCCGTCTTTCCAAATACAAAAAGATTTTGCTTCAGGGGAAGGCCAAAGGGAAGTCTAATGTGGAGAGTTATAAAAACCCATTGGTTCTAAATTTCCTGCCCTTCTTTAAGGAACCTTCACAGCCATTCATTTGTAATGTACCCCAGTAAGTGGGCTAAAAAGTATGCAAGTGAATTTTTGGCACTTATTTTTCCTTGTTTCAAATCTGAGCTTTGTTTTATATTCGCAAGAGGAACCAGGAAGGAGAGACCAAATTTGAGTCTTAAGGAAGCTGGGGCACTTGATCAGTTTGCTACCTTTGAGGACTTCTAGAATGACCTGAAGTTTGATGAGGAGCTTTTACAAGCTTACGGACTTTCTCTTGCCCTTGATAGTGAACTTCTGGATAGCTTACGAGACATTAGAGCTCTCGAAGATAGGAACTTTGCTCCAATAGACTTTGGATAGCTAGAAGATATGGGGAGACTTAATCTTTCCAAGCTTACTTCCTTTTCCAAACCAAAACCTACTGCCACCCCTAGTCCCAAACCTATCGCCACCCCAAGCCCTATCCAGGCAAGCGATCCTTCTCCTTCGACTACTAAAGAGGGGATTTTGTTGGCTCTAACCCCATTTCTCAAGTGAGGCCACTTGAGGTTGAAAGGGGTCTATTAGAGTCTCTTGATCTTAAGAAAAGGTCCTTTGATGAGCCTTTTGTTAAGAGGTGAAAGATTGACAAAGGTAAGAAGGTCATCGTTGGTCCAGAGGTGAAGTCTCGAGGTTTGCCAAAGTAACCATTTGGAGGTTTGGGTCTAGTGGCACTGAGATACTTCGACTTTATTCACGAGAATGTGAATCGGATCTTGGGGACCCATTTGAAGCCCATCAAAGAATAAGGGATATGTGGTGGCCCCTTGGCAAGCTTAATGATTTGCCAATTCTTATTGGTGAGTGACATCTTTCTTAACTTTTTTTTCCTCTTGGTCGATGATCTGACCCTCTTTTTAATGTTTATAGGGAGCATTAGAAGTGGTCAAGCTGAGTAATAAGGCTATTACCTAAGATGAGGAGTGAGGCAAGCTCAAGGGTGACATGAGTGTTGCAATCAGAGAGGTAATTGAGCTGAAAAAGAGGTTGGAGCATTCAGAGACTTTGTTACAGGTTGCTAAGGCTGTGAGGAAGAGGGCTGAGGATGCCCTAGCTCATGAAATGGCAAGACTAGCTTCTAAGCTTTAATGGGTGAGCAATGAGGTAAGGCAAAGGAAGGAGGACTTAGCAATTTTGCCAAAGGGAGTCAAAGCTTATGAAAAGAGAGTAAGAGCTGCAACAGAGAGAGCATATCGTTCTCAAAATAGGGTTGTTGAGGTCAAAAGTAGGGCTACTTGGGCCGAGGACAAGGCAAGGGGAGCAGAGCAGGGGATTAAGCAAGTCAAGGAAGAGCTGGATAAAGCCAAGGAGGAGCTCACACAAACCAATGAGGGACTTGCCCGGGCTAAGAAGGAGCTGGTTCAGGCCAAAGAGAAGACAACCATGATGGTTGCGTAGGCAGAGGATAATGTTATTTCTGACACCACCGATTGCTTTCTATTCACTTTGTAGGAGAAGCACTCAGACGTGGATTTTACATTTTTTGGTAGGAATGTCGAAGAGATAATTTGGTGCTTCATAGCAGATGCCAGGTTAGATTTAGCTCTAGGTGCAAGGGTCGATGGTGTAGATTCTTCCATTTAGGTTGACGGCTAACCCGAGACCAACTCAGAAGCTGAAAAGAGGGCCACAATGGCACCCACAAAACAGGTAATGGAGGATATGCCTACAGTCATCAGTGACTCATCAGCTCAGGTCAGTAGCCAACTTGGGACCAACTCATAGGTCAGAGAGAGGGCCACATCAACACCTGAAAAGTAGCCAATGGAGAGTACTCCTACACCCATTATTGACTCCTTGGCTCATCCAGACTCTTCTGCACCTCTAGTCTTCTTATAGCTCGCACCACCGTGCCCTTACCTTGCCTTGTTTTACTTTAAGTTCCCCTGATGTAATCTATTTAAATAATTTTCTTGTGATGACATTTGCTCTAGTTGCGAACTTTGATCAAATCTACTTTATTTCTTGTCCTTTTGGTTCTTTCCAAGTTTGAATGTTTGAATATTTTGTCAATTAATCACAACTTTGCACTCACACAATGGTAGCCTTTAGAGCATCAAAGATAATCTATCAGGTTGACAACTTAACATTTTCTAGTTAAAATAATTCATAGGACAAGCTTTGCTTTTTAAATAACATTTTAGAAAGAACATAGACTATTTTCCACATAAAGAGAGTTTTGAGCACTTCATTAAAATTTAAATAATTATATTATAGAGTTGAGTATGAGCTTATTGATAGTATGGATGAAGGTGCTTAGCATTCCATGCTTAGGGGAATTCAACTCCTTCAACATTCACCAGATGATATGCCCCATTACTCAATTTCTCTTTTATTACATATAGGCCTTCCCAATTTGGACCCAATGTCCCTTCACTGAGGTTGTGACCTCCTGGTAAAATGAGGCATAGGATGAGATCGCCCGCTTTGAAGCTCCAAGCTTGGATGCTCCGATTAAAATGTCTCGCGACCCACTGTTAGTAGGTAGCGATCCTGAGACAAGCTACGTCCCTTATTTCTTCAACAAGATCAAGACTCACAGTGAGCAGCTGGTTATTTTCCTCTGGGCTAAAAGTAGCTCTTTGGTGTGAAGTTACTTCAAACTCCAATGATATCATAGCTTTAGTTCCATAGACCATCGAAAAAGGGGTTTTTCCCACGGTGTTGCGAGCTATAGTCTGATAAGCCCATAGCACCTTTGGTAGCTTGTCTACCCATGCTCTCTTCCTGGCCTCCAACTTTGTCTTCAGGATCTGTTTAATGATCTTGTTCACTACCTCAACCTGTTTGTTGGCCTGAGGATGGTCTACTGCCAAAAAACTCTTTAGAATTTTGAGGTCGTTGCAAAATTTAATGAACTACTCACTGGTGAATTAGGTCCCATTATCGATCACTATTTGTTGAGGGACACCAAACTGACAAATAATGTTATTCCAGATGAATTTCTCAATCTAAGAGGAAGAAATTTAGGCTAGCTCTTTTGCTTCTACCCATTTGGTGAAATAGTCCATAGCTACTACTGCGTATTTATAGTTTCCGTGACCTATAGGGAGAGTTCCTTTTATATCGATCCCCTATATTGCAAAGGACAAGGGCTGACCATTTGTTGGAGGCAAGCTGGAGGAGCTCGAGGAACTTTGGCAAACCTTTGGCACTTATCACACCGTTTGATGAGGTTGATTACGTCTTATTTCATGGTTAGCTAGAAGAAACCTTGTTGGAGCACTTTTTGAGCCACTAACAGCCCCTTAGTATGGTTTCCATAATGTTTGGCATGAATTTCTTCTAGGATGAGGTCATAATCAAGACCATCGACGCACCTGAGAAGTGGAGCCGAGAAACCCCTTCTATAGAGCATATCATTGATGATGCAATATCTAACAACTCAGGACTATGTGTGGCATGCTTTTAATCTATCTTCTGGGAGTTCACCATCTCGTAGGTACTTCAAGATAGGACTCATCCGTGAGCCATGTGCGATAATGGTTGTCATTATGGCATCTTTTTGCTCAATGCTCGGAGATGGAAGAGTTTCCATCAGTACTGCACCTGAAAAGTTTATGTCCCTTGCTATAGCCAAGCGAGCTAATACATTTGCATGTGTGTTTCAAGCTTAGGGAATCTAGCTGATCTCATACTTTCAAAATTTGTTAAGCAGCTCCTGAGCCCTTTGAAGGTAGATAGCCATTTTTGGTCCTTTTGCTTGATATTCCCCTTTCACGTGACAAAAGATGAGTTGAGAGTCATTAAAGATCTTCAAATTTTCAACTCGTACTTTTTTTGCCAGATGTAGTCCTACGAGTAGCACTTCATATTCTGCTTCATTATTAGTAGCTCGAAATTCAAACCTTAGAGCATAGAGGATTTTATGCCCTTTTGAGCTGATTAAAAGGATTCCTGCTCTTACTTTCTGCTCACATGAGGACCCATCTATATAGAGTTCCCACCATGGTCCTTCCAAAATTTTCACCTCTTCCCTGGCAGGTCTGGTAAATTCTACTATAAAGTCAACTAGGGCTTGTCCTTTAATCACCGACCTTGATTTGTAGTGGATGTTGCCTACTTAAGCAAATGACTTGAGGCGTCCATCTTCTAAAGAGTCTGCCTTAATGGATACTAAATAAGCACTTCAATGGTATGGGGCTGAAAGTGAGGTCACAATTTTCTAGATGTGACAACAAGATAGTAAACAAGCTTCTCTATAGGAGTATAGTTTTCTTCTATATTTAGCAACCTCTTGCTCACATAGTACACTGGGAGTTACGCTCTGCTTTCTTCTCAGACAAGGGCTGCACAAATAGCATGTTAAGATACTCCCAAGTAAAGAATGAGCTTCTCACTTTCTTGCAGTTTGGACAACAATAAAGCTCGGCCCATGTACTCTTTTAAGTGCATAAAGATAGCTTTGCACTCTTCAGTCTATTCAAAGCATTTTGCTTTCCTTAAGACATCGAAAAATAGTCTACATCTATCCATTGCTTTTGAGATGAATTTGTTAAGCACTACAACCTAGCCAGTTAGGCTTTGAATGTCTTTTATCTCAGTTAGTGATCTCATATCAATGAGCACCTTGATTTTCTCTAGGTTTGCCTCTATTCCTCTGTTATTGACTATGAACTTGAGAAATTTTCCCGAGGCTACTCCAAACACCCACTTAAGCGGATTCAATTTCATCTAGTATTTCCTTAGGATCTAGAATATTTCATCTAGATTCTTTACATGATTCACGACCTGTCTAGACTTCACAAGTATATTGTCTACATAGACTTCTATAGTCTTCCCAGTCTGATCTTTGAACATCATGTTGACCAGTTGTTGGTAAGTTGCTCCTGCATTTTTTAGCCCGAAGGACATCACCTTGTAGCAGTATATTCCTCAATCCATGATGAATGAGGTGTGCTCCTCATCTTGAGGCTCCATGGGTATCTAGTTATACCTGGAGTATGGATCTATAAAATTGAGGAACTGATGCCAAGCTATCGTATCAATAAGCTGGTCAATCCTTGGTAAAAGGAAGCTATCCTTTCGGCATGCCTTGTTGAGGTCTGTGAAGTCAATGCATGTCCTCTACTTTTCATTCTTCTTATTCACTAAGACAAGGTTACCTACCCAAACTAGGTAGTGAGCCTCCCGGATGAATTTATTAGCCAACAGTCTGTCTACTTCTTCCTTCAGGGCATTAGAGCACTTAGCGGTTAGTGGTCTCCTTTTCTAACGAACCAGTTGGTGGTAAGGATCAATATTCAGCTTATGTGACATAATTTTAGGGTCAATCCCCACCATATCCTCATGATTCCTAGCAAAGACATCCAAGTTTGCTTTGAGGAAATCAACTAGCTAGACCTTTACATCAGGGGTAGATTCTTTCTAAGCTTGAGGCACTTTTCATCATCTGCCTCACTGACCCTTATCTCTTTGAGTTCTTCTATTAGCCCAGTCTCCCTATCTACTTCTAGGTCATAGGGGTTGAGATTGTGATTGATCCCAATTGAGCTTGGAGCTTGGGGTTCTTCATTAGATACCACATCAACTCTTTTCCCCTTCTCCCTAAGTTTAACAGTGTCCTCATAACATCGTCAGGCAGCATATTGCTCACCTCGTATGCACCAGACTCCATTCGAGGTTAGGAATCGCATTGTCAGTGTTCTAGTGGACATGACCAAATCTAAATCATTCATCACTGGTGGTCCCAGCACCATGTTGTAAGTTGAAAGGTAGTTTATGACTAAGAAGTCAGCTAGAACCGTGGATTGACAGTCTCTATCTCCCAGAGTGATAGGAAGTTTGACTTGCCCTACAAGAAATATTGCTTCACCAGTAAAGCTAAAAAGAGGTTCGAGCAAAGGTTTGAGATCACTCTGGCTCAATCCCATCTGTTCAAAGCACCTTCTGTACATGACATTTATTGAGTTACTGGTATCTAACATAATCCTTCACACCTCGGTGTTGCTGACCTTAGCTCTAATGACAAGAGCATCATTATGAGTAGACTGATGCATTTTTAAATAGCCCTGGCTTTCTTAACCAGTCTGTCAGACCCACATCCTATAGACAAGACATAGCTCATGTTTCGTACATACTGTTCACACAAGCGACATAAGGTTCTCGCAATGTGCGGCCCTCCACGGATTGTGAAGATGGTTTTGACCACTACTGTTTACTCCTATTTAGTGTTCTAAAAAGGCTACATAGTCTGCTATTGATATTGCTGACCCACATGTCACACCACATAATCTTTCAAGTGACATCTCTTAATTAGATCCTCGATTGCATCTTTGAGCAACCTATATTCAGAGGTAGTGTGCCTAATGTTGTTGTGGTAGGCACAAAACTTGTTGGCATCCTTATACTTTGCAAGGGTCAGCAGGGGTCTAGGTTGCTCGAAATTCTCCCTGTACTTTTTTGTAATGTATATCCTCTCCAATATATCAGACAAGATACTATAGTTATCATGGTGACCTCAAGGTTCAAGTTGCTCTGGCCTAGCTTTCTTAGTAGGTTAGGCACCCATATCATTGGTCTGGCCCACTCTACTCTTGCCACGGTTGTTCCTTCTCCCAATCTGGTCAGAAGCAAAGCCACTCACTTTGTCATTTTGTCCAGAATTTTTTGGACTGAACGTTTCCTCCCACCTCACTTTTTTAGTAGCCTACTCATAAAATTCCCCCAAGCTTTTCATCAGGGATTTGCATATACTTTTGTATAGCTTCCTATCTCTGCGAAGTCCTGCTGAAATCACTATTAAGGTGCTATCATCAGAGGGATTCTCCACGTTGCTATCCACACACTGAAATCTCACGATGTAGTCCTTCAATGAATAATCCCTTCGTTGGAAAATTGTCGCCAGGTGGCAAGAAGGTACGAGCTACTTCTTAAAGGCTCTGTATTGGTCAATAAATTTGTTTTGGCATTCCTCCTAGCTATTGATGCCATGAGCTAGAAGACCTTTGAACCATGCTTGTGGCATATCCCTGAGAGTAGCTGAAAAGACTCAGCACTTAACCAAGGGATTGCTAGTTTGGAGGTCCATCTGGATGTTAAAATCATCCGAATGGTCATATAGGTCACTTCTTCCATTATATGGCAAGATGGCAAGAACCTTAAATCGGTAGGGCAGAGGTTCTGTCTCAATCTCTTTAGAAAGTGAGGTTTTCTCCTCATAACGACCTGACTGGTCTCGGGTCGAGGGACATTTCTCCAACTATTGCACCCTTTGCATCAGTTCCTTGATCATCAGATATTAAACTTCAGATTGTTGATTCCTGGTACTATCACAGCCTGCCTTCAAGCCTTTGATGTAGTGTGAGTTTCTAGGTCATTGATTTCCATCGCGCTTGTGAGCTCGTCATCCTTCCATTTTAGGTTCTGAGCTGAAGGAGTGATCTAAATCGACCTGTTGGGCTCCTTCTCCAGCTAGTTTCCCCCTTCGTGCTAGTATCTCTCCCTACGGCTCCCAGACCACTTCTGCGATTAGGATGGCTTAGCCCTGTTTTTGTGCTTTTTGGGTGTGTGCCTGAGCCAATGCCTTGACTGCATCAGCAAGCCTCTTAACCATACTCTCAAGCACTTCTTGGCATTGACATAGAGCCTGTACGCTATCAGCCTCTGGAAGGATGGAGGAAGTACTCGCTAGGACTAGGTTTTTGTTTCTAGGCATGTTTTGTCGTTACTTTCCACAACCACTTGGTTAGTTAGCGGCAACATCAGAACTCCTAGTTACTTTTCCTCTTGCCATCATGATCCATTAGTGAGTAAACAAGAGAGCAGTCTAGTCTTACAGGGCGTGCTAAAATGTTGACGATCAATTTTGGTAATCAATCAACTGAGCGTTCTGAGAACCAAACTACTGTTAAGAGTGCAAAAAATGTAAGAAGATGGCAAGAGATTTAAAGGAATGACATAGAGAACACGGAGAGTTTTATCATGGTTTGGCTAAAGTCAAGATGACTCCTACATCCATGGTGGTTGTATTGGCTTTGAGTAGTTGTGTCACTATACGATGATGCAGAGCAACAATACATATATCTATGGCTATTTTTGTAGAGTTTCTACATGTATTTTTTCTATATCCCGATACAATGACTCTCTTTCCTATTTATAGGCATAAAGAGGGTTACAAATATAATTTGACAAACTGTAAAAACTATCATTACCACCATATTGAGCAATAAATGCAGGGCAAATCATTGCTAATTTTTTAGGGACTGATTTGTCAGTTAGAAGTTTGATCCAAGCTATTGATTAGACATTCTATAGTGACTACTAGAAGGGAGCTCGCTAGGCATTCTACTCTCACCTAGCGACCTGGGCTCGTACTAAAGCAAGCGACCGTCTGGCTTCCATGACCTCGCTCCAAAGGTGATGGGCATTTTTCTATTGGACCGGCCCATGGAACCATTGACTAGCCTATTGGACCTTTGCCAGCCCAGTTCACTTGGTTCCAAAGAACACCCATAACACATATAGAAGTCATCAGAAAGCCATTAAATTAGACCCAACAAGCATCAACTCGTTTCCTTTTAGCTTCCTTCCAATTACTTAATTGAAGTAATCAATCAATGTTAGTTTCAGTGCAGTAGTATAGAGAGGTTACTATTATTTATGCAATGTGACTAATAATAATCCACTCTTCACAAAAATGCTCTAAACAAATTAATATTTACATTCAGATCTTGTATGAATAAATTGATCTAAGACATTGATAAATGGGAAAAAGTACATAAAAATAAGATAGTTTTAGTTCATTTTGTTAATAGTATTTTATGTTTTCTTAAAGTTTTTGCTTTGATTTCATATTTTGTTCGAGATACTACTCTTGGTTTGTATTTCTTATGCAGGATGATGAAAAAGGGCTAAAAAGAAGGAAAAAACTTGAAGAATAATGATATATTTGGATCAAGGAAAAGATACAAGAAGAATGCATGGAAGAAACAAGCAAAAATCAAGGAAAACATGAAGAAAACACCAAGCACG
>JANHAO010013888.1:0-15621 GCA_026873985.1 Saraca asoca | reverse complement strand
CTTGATAATCACCTTAGAAGAGGATAGGAAAATCTAAGCAATGCATTGAGATTTCATGGGTTGTTTGAGGGCTGAATTCTGATTAAATTCATTAACCAACTTTAAGGATCCTTGTTTTGGTTTTAAGCCTAAGAATATGATTAGTAATTTGAATGAATATTTAGCAATCAAGGATGCATTAGTCTCAAGTTGATTTCCCTTAGCTGGTAGTTGTGTTAGTGTAGTTTTAGTTTCTATTTTTGTTAGTTTATGCTAGTTTTTTATATTCTGCCAACCCCCTGAAATTAGCTCCTAATATCATTGATAATATCATCCTAAAATGGTCCTTGGGTTCGACCTTAGTTGCTTATACTACAAGTTAGTTTAGGTAGCTTCAGTTTATAAATTTCTAACTCGATCCGCCTCAACACGCATGATCAAAGGCCTAAGAATTGCTTCACGGATTCCCAAGGTTTGAGATTAACTAAGTCCCTCGAGCTCAAAACGCACATGCAGATGCCTTAGCCCTACTAGCTACAGTAAAAGATATGAAATTTACAAGCACCATACCTGTAGAAATCCTTCCACCACCTAGATCAAGCAAAAGGCAACCACAATGTAAATTTCTGTGGCACACAGCTCATGGATGAGTCCCATTCTGAACTACCTATGACATGGCGAGCCTAAGAGGATAAGTTAAAGGTATGCGTGTGTGGTTCTGAGTAGCTAGATACTGCATCTTAGATGATGTACTTTACCAGAAAGGCCTCTCGGCCCCACTTCTGTAATGTATTGACGGCCCCGACCATGATCTCGTTTTGAAGGAGATATATGTTGGACACTGTGGAAACCATACTAGGGGGTTATCATTGGCTTAGAAGGTCCTCTGGCAGGGTTTCTTTTGACCAAACCCTGAAACAAGATGCAATTGACCTTGTCTGGAGGTGTGACAAGTGCCAAAGGTTCGCTACGGTCCCCCGAGCTCCCCTAGCCTGCCTCCAACAAATGGTCAGCTCGTGGCCATTCGCAATATGGGGGATCGATTTGATAAGACCCTTCCCTACGGGTCACAAAAATTGAAAATATGCCATAGTAATGGTGGATTATTTCACCAAATGGGCGGAAGCAAAGGAATTAGCCCAGATTTCTTCTTCTCAGATCAAAAGGTTTGTCTGCAACAACATTGTCTATCGATTTGATGTCCCCCAGCAAATAATATCTAATAATGGGACCCAGTTCACAAGTGAGCAGTTCATCCAATTTTGCAATAATCTTGGAATCTTGAAAAGCTTTTCATCTATGGACCATCCACAGACCAATGGGCAAGTAGAGGCAATGAATAAGATCATCAAGCATCTTTAAGAAGAAGCTGGAAGCAAGGAAAGGAGCATGGGTAGACGAGTTGCCAAAAGTCCTCTAGGCTTGCCGCACCACGGGGGAAACCCCTTTCTCTATGGTCTATGGAACCGAGGTGATGTTGCTAGTAGAATTTGAAGTAACCTCGCATCAAAGAACTACTTTTAATTCTGAGGAAAATGACCAGTTACTTGCTGCTAGTCTTGACCTTGTTGAGGAAAAAAAGGACAAAGCAAGCCTAAGAATCGTGACCTACCAACAAAGGGTCACACGATATTTTAATCAAAAAGTGCATGCTCAAAGTTTTAAACTATGAGACCTCATCTTACGTCTCATCCAACCCGAAGCCATGACCCCAGAGAAGGAATGCTGAGCTTGAATTAGGAAGGTCCGTATGTTATAAAGGAAAGACTAAAGGTTGGAGGATAACGTTTAGAAAATGTCAAAGGGGAAAAGTTTCCCTGAGCTTGGAATGCCGTGCATCTCAAACCATATTATTAGTAAACTATATTTGACTTTCTTAAAACTGTAACTACCTATCAAAGTTTTGAATTAAATTGCATTCATGTCAAGTTCTTTCTAGAGATATTTTTGTTATTTATGTTCAAAGGATAGTATCTGTGTCCTGAAAAGATGGATCATCCAGCGACATGCAAAAAAAAAAAAAGAAAGAGACGAGAAGAAGAAGAATATCTTTTGCAGAATGAAAGTCATAACGAAATGTCTGGATTACAAATTAAAGAAACATGAAACAACACGAAAATGAAAATTACTAAAGTGCTATAATAAAGAAGCCCCTAGGTCAGTAGGGTCCTGAGCACTTGGGGGGCTTGAGAGCGTCTCGGGTGGATTCTCTACGACTTGTCCTTTAGGCCTCTCCACAGTTAACTCCTCCACAGGCAAAGTAATTTCATCTTGCACTGTATCCCCACCTGGAGAACCATTTGTGACCTTAGCACCTAGAGAAGGAGCAGTCTTAGTGCCCTCAACAAAACCCTGGATGATGTCCATAATCTCCCCACTGAAGAAAGAAAAATTGAGGTTCGGGCAGTTTAACCATAGGGTATACATGAAGCTGTCAGTGGTATGAGCAACCACGGCCTCCCGAGCCTGCTCGATCATAGTAGAAGCCTCCTCTTTTGCTTTGATAGCCTCCACTTCTATGCACATGGCTCTCTCTTCAGAGTGCTTGAAAGCCTCCTCAATCCGCTTAGTTGCCTCTTTAGCTCATTCTGCTCTCTCCATGGCACAATTGGTCCTCTCCTGGGCAGATCCAAGCCAATTTTAGAAACTTTTGACCCCCTGAGTTAGAGAGAGTATGTCTTCCCTGCTCCTTTGAAGCTCGTCATGGGCCTTATGTAGCTTCGAAGTAAACTTAACTACCTCATAAGCAAAAGATTCCTCAGCCCTTTTTTGAAGCATTATTGGCTCCTTGAAGTTGGGCTTTGGCATCTTCTAGCTTCCTTTTTAGTTCTATTACCTCATTGGAAGATATGGCAAGACTGGCCTCGAGCTGACGCTTTTCCTCGTCCCAGTTCAAACACTCATCCCTCTACTTTATAGCCTTTAAGGCTCCCTGGAGAAAGCAATAAAGAGGTTAGAAAGTGAACAAAGACCAGGAGGGATAAGAAAAGAACAGTGCTAACCAGCAAGTAGTGGCTGGCCAAGACCTCCATCAAGATGTTGCCCTGAATCCCATCATCTTCCAAAGACGCTACATTGGCTCCCAGAATTTGACCCACATTGTCATGAATAATGTTGTAAAGGGCCAGGGTCTTAGCCACCAATCCTCCAATTGGTTGTCTTGGGGCATCCTTGAGCTGTGTAGCCTGATCAGTAGTGACCTCCTTCCCTTTATGAACCCTCTGCCTCTTTGAAGAAGGTTTGACAGGAGTCTCACTTCTGTGCCGTGAAGACCTTGTTGTCTCTCCCTCAATCATTCCTTGCTGAGAAATAAGGCCTGGAAGGAGTAGGGTCTCCTTCACTATCGATAAGCTGAAAGGAAGAGTAGGCCGAGTCAGCATAGGAGCAGCCACAAAAGAAAAAGGCAGGCTAGCCTAAACAAGTTTTGGAGCAACCGTAGAAGAAGTGGGGCAATAAGCACGAGCAGAAGTAGAAGGAGCATGCCATTTGGGCCTCGAAGAAGGCTCGACAAGGTTAACGTGACCCATGACCACCTATTCACTAAAGTCTACCAGGGGAATTTCCTTTGACCCACGAACCTTGATGTTGTGTGAACTGTCAATGAGCTCAATGCCAAGCTTGGGAGAAAAACTGCAGGTTCATAGGAGTTCTTCATTGAACCTTGCTGTGTTAGGGGGTTAGCAGAAGCTGAGAGTTGATCTAGAATCTCAATCTCCATTACGCTCAGCTCTGGCCTTTCTTTTTGAACTCCATCTGCAGGGAACACATCAAAATGTTAAGCTCGAGTCAAAGTAAAAACATTAAAAAACTGGCATTCTCTCCAGCTCACTCACCCGGATTCGACACAAAAGAAAAATGATGAAGACGACACAACGACGGGCAAGACACATAAAACCAATGGGTCTTATATGGACTTGCATTAGACTTCCCTCGAGCATCCCCTTGAGATAGTGATTTCTTATAGTATAAAGGGTGAGGTGAAAGATAATAATAGCCTTCATGCTTTCAAATGCCCTTAATACTATAAAGAAAGCAGAGAACCCTCGAACTAGGGGGATAGAGGCCATTCTGGAGATGGATCAATGCGAGAAAGGTCAGAGAAGAGTATGTGTTTGGGGTTAATTACACTGGTGCAAGTCCTAATTCGTTCAAAAAATCGATTATGTATGAGGGAATTAGGAAATGCAAGCCCACATTAAGGTGATGGACACTAATGGCTACAAATCCCTCAGAGGGATACGCGACATGATCAGTGGGAGATGGGAACATTACACGACAGCCTCTAGGGAGGAAGTATACCTCCATGATGCCCCTCATTTCCTTGGGCTTGACACTAGTAGGGAAGTGTTTGAAAGGAAAAATGGCACAAGATCCCTTCAGCCCGATGCGAGCCACAGAGCCACTAGCAACCTCGCCACTATCGGAGACCACATCCCCAACAGCGCAAGGCATTCCCTCGCTCCCCTTAGATTCGGTGTCCTCATTGACTATCAGGTAGCGGTGATGTCTATGGGGCTGAGACATCTACAAGAGGAAGATAAATAATCAAGTCACTATCCAACCTAAAGAGGAAATAGCTACTACCCCGGACCACCCACATCCACAGAGCATAAACAAAGGCTCCAGATGCTAGGCTGGAGGCACCCAAAAGCTAAGGAATTCTGCCTCCACCTAAGGCCCTAAACGTTAACCAACAAACTCTGGTAACAAAACAAAAATGCAAAATGTTGTAATGAAAATAGAAACACACCTTGTTGGCTGCTTGAAAAATGGAGGAACGCAGAAGACCGACAATCGAGGTCCTAACTTGACAGAACCTGAGAATGGGGAAGAAACTGAAAAAGAAGGGGTAGACGATATCTGGAATAGAAGGGAGTAGAAGAGTGTATGTTTTCAATGAATAATAAAAAGGGGAACTATCCTGGCCTTATTTTGAAAAATCCAACCATCGGATTCAAAAACTCCTTAGATGACCCACGATCTAACGGACCAGTGGGTATCGGCATTAAAAGTTATTATGAGTGTTATTTAGACCAGGCTAAGTTCAGGAGCAAGCACAGTCGATCAAGGTTGGGGCCCAATTTAGAATACAACTCCGTAGAACAAAGACTCCTATCGTCAATTGAAAGCCGCAAAATCTCACAATGTAGCGTGACGAAAGGCACGACCCCAAGAAGGGTTTAAGCCCACAACGAGCAAGACCGACTAATAGCCCCCGAGAAATGACAAACGAGGATAAAGGCAGCCTCCCGAAAGTCCTGCTCGCTCAACCTCCTACCTCCTTACCTACTCGCTATTGGCAGATGCCCATATGAAGTCCAGTCAGCAATCAAGAGTATGTCAACATATTTGACAGCTTAAGCCTTAAGATGACACATCAGCTCCCCGAAAGTTTAACAATGATTTGTCTAACATTTATTATCCGACAGCACACATTTAATGTCATAAGCGATGAATATAATCATTCTACTAATCATAAAATTACATTTGTAACCTCTCCCCTTACTATAAATAGAAAAGGAGGGACCATTATAAAGGGGAGAGAGCAATTCATGCAAAAACTCTGTTGGTAGAAGAAGAGAGAATTCCCTGTGAGAAAACCTGAGTAAGAGAACACTTTGTCCATTGTAAGAAAGCCATACAGCCATTATAATCTGGACAAAAAAGAGAGGGGACCATGTGATAGTGAATAATAGAGGAGCACCGTGGGCGTAGAGGCCAAGAATTGGCTTTAGCTGAACCACGATAAACTCCCGGTGTCATTGTTCATTTCCAGTCTTCTCTGACTTTCATTGCCATTATCTTTCCTTTCTTCTTAACTTGCAATTAGGGGTGTTACTAAACAAAATCCCGTTGATCGGATTTTGGTATCAACATTTTGGTGCTAGAAGGAGGGCCCTCACTGCATATTCCCACTGCATTTTCTGATCTCTAATCTTTGAAAAGTCATTCCAGATGTGATGGCAAGAAGGAAAACTATCAAGAATATTGAAACTCCCGTTGGCCAACCAGAAGGCCAGATGTAGCAACAAGACGCAACTACCCTTGCGGTAGGCCCCAAAGCCGGCGGTGTGCGAACTTGGCAACAGCGCCAAGAGACTCTCGACAAGCGCCAGAAGGCACTAGAGAATACCATGAAGGAATTTGCCGACATGGTCCGGATATTGTCTCAAGCACACACCCAAGGCACACTAAGATGAGGAGGAGCAGTTACCTCTGAGAATGAGCGTCGCCATCCGGGAACCCAACATGATCAGCAAACCAGGGTTGAACGCCATCAAACCCATTTGCTTCATTCCTTAAACTCATGATTGAGATCTAAAGTCCATCGACTTAAGGAGGTTGCGAAGATGAGGAGGATGATGCTTAAGAAGATGAGTCACATCAAAGTGAAGGTTCAGAAGGAACTGATAGCAACTGAGAAATAGATCACGACTTGATTGACTGTGAATATGGCCAGAAGCGTGAAGCCTCTAATCGTTATTATCACAGGAAGTAGGAAGGAAAGAGCTGAAAAGCTTCTAATCATCGACCAATATAGGGCGCTAAAAAGGTAGCTCACCCCCTCCTGCCATCTGGCCACGATTTTCCAACAAAATGATGAGCTGCTCAAGGATTACATTACAAGGTTCCGATAGGAAGTCAGAAACGTTAACAGCCCATCAGATGAGAGTATCCTTACTACAATCTTTGCCAAACTTTGAAAAGATGGGAAGCTGTATGAAGACATATACAAATCCCTCATCAAAAGTTTAGGCGAATTCTACGAATGGGCTACGAAGGAGATCTGTTGGTAAGAGACTTTTAGCCTAAGGAAGCCGAAAAAGAAAGATGAGGTGGACACATCCAAGGGGAAGAAAAGAAGTGGGAACAAGAATGACAAAGGAGGCCGAGAGAGTGGTCTGAGAGGTCAAATCACAAAGAAATCCTGAGCTGAGTCTTATCAACCTTAATGCTACTACGAAACCTACACCACCTTGTCAGATGCCCCTTATAGGATCTATGCTATGAAAAGGGATAACGAAGACTTTGGTCGACCTAGGCCCATCAAGACCCCCACCGATAAGAAAAATCGGAACAAATTTTGTGCCTATCGTAGTGAGGTCGGGCATAATACGTCAGATTGTTAGGCGCTGAAAGACTCCATCGAAGACTTGATCAAAAGAGGTTGTCTAGGAGAATACGTGGCAGGAGCTCCTGGACAGCAACCCCCGCACCCTTGGTAACATACGTCGTGGTGTCATCAGACCCCTGAGAACTAGGAAGCACCCTCTATAAGGATAATATTTACCATTCACAACAGGCCTCACATCGGCGGCACATTGAGTCGGTCATGCAATCGTTATGTTCGGGGGGTAGGTCGTGTCCTTCTCGCCAGCCATGTACAAAATGACAAGCTAACCAAAAAGGTGAAAATTGTCATGAATGATATCTCATTCACCGAAGAAGACGCATCGAGAGTGCACTTCCCGCATAATGATGCCATCATCATATGGGCAAGAATAACCAATACGGAGGTAAGGAGAATAATGATAGATACTAGAAGGTCCGTCAACGTAATGTATAAGGCATGCTTTGATCAAATGGGCATGAGGATAAGTCAGACAGATCCATCACTAGAGCCCTTTTATGGATTCACCGGGGATGGGATACTTCCAATAGGGCGAATCAAACTCCCGCTCACCATTAGAGACCCGGACCAACAAGCCACCATCATGGCAGATTTCTTAATCATTGATTGTCCTTCAGCCTACAATGTGGTATTAGGGCGACCTACCATGAACGATCTTGACATGATAGTATCAACCAAGATGCTTGTCATAAAATTTCCTACCCCAAGCGAAACAGGGTGCGTCCAAGGGGAACAACAAGTAGCCCGCCGTTGCTATGAAGAAGCGGTTAAACTCGGGATACAAAAAAGAAAGGTGGACATGGTTTGTGGTGGGTACTCCCGTCCGATGAGTGAAAGAAGGGTCACTTACGACCTTGACTCCCGAGAAATGGATGCTGAACAGACCATAGGGCCAACCGAAGATTTAAAAGAAGTGCAGATAAGTGAGACAGACGAGGAGAGGTGCCTAAAAGTGGGAAAACGATTAACACCTAATGTAAAAACACAGCTGGCAAACTTTCTTAGGGCAAACGCAAATGTGTTCGCCTGGAACCATGAGGATATGGAAGGCATTGATCCAAAGATAATATCACATCCGCTAAACATCGACCCTCAAGCTAAGCCAGTCTGCTAGAAAAGAAAGCCAATGACCGCTAAATGCTATGCAGCACTAAAAAAAGAGGTGGACAAACTCCTGGCCAACAAATTCATTAGGGAAGCATGGTATCCCACTTGGGTAGCTAATCCTGTCCTCATGAAGAAAAAGAATGGGAAATGGAGGACGTGCATCGATTTTATAGATCTTAATCGAGCTTGCCCTAAAGATAGCTTCCCTTTATCGAGGATGGATCAGCTTGTAGATGCGACCATAGGACATGAACTTCTTAGCTTCATGGATGCCTACTCAGGGTATAATCAGATTCTGATGGCTGCGTAGGATGAAGAACATACCTCATTTATCACTAACCGTGGACTATACTACTATAAAGTGATACCCTTTGGACTCGAAAATGCAGGGGCAACTTACCAGTGATTAGTAAATAGAATGTTCCTAGAGCAAATTGGAAAAACAATAGAGGTTTACATGGATGACATGTTCGTAAAATCCAAGCAGCTCATCGATCACATCCATGATTTGGATGAAATGTTTCAAATCCTAAGAAGATATCAGATGAAGTTGAATCCCCTCAAGTGCGCCTTCGGTGTAGCCTCAGGTAAATTCCTCGGCTTCATAGTCAATAATCAAGGGATCAAAGCTAACCCAGAAAAAATCAAAGCTCTCCTCGTTATGTGTTCCCCTACTAGCCCCAAAGATGTCCAAAGCTTAAATGGCCAAGTTGCTGCCTTAAGCCGATTCATTTCAAAAGCCTCTAATAAGTGCATTCCCTTCTTCAATGTCCTCAAAAAGGCTAGAATGTTCAAATGGACCATGGAGTGCGAGGCCGCATTCGGGAAGCTTAAAGCTTATCTTGGCCAAGCACCCCTCTTTTATAAACCAAAAGAAGGAGAGAAGTTGACTGTCTATCTCGGAGTATCGCAGCACGTCCTATGTGCAGCATTGACATGGGAAGAAGGGGCCATTCAGCTCCCCATCTATTATGTAAGCAAGAGGTTGTTGGATGCGGAAACAAGATATTCACCTATAAAGAAACTCACCTATTTCCTGGTCATAGCTTCAAGGAAGTTGCGACCTTATTCTCAAGCCCATAGCATCAAAGTTCTCACACAATATCCTTTGAGACAAATCTTGCAAAAAATCGATGTCTCTGGGTGATTGCTTAAGTGGGCAATAGAGCCCGCTCAGTTTGACATTGAGTATAAGCCCAGGACGGCTATCAAGGGGCAGGCACTGTCTGATTTTATTGCTGAATTCATGGGACCCATAAGGGAAGAGGCAGAGGTCTCCGAGGTCCCATGTTAGGAGCTATTCATCTACGGATCATCCAACGACAAAAGATCTGGCATGGGGATACTTCTCGTCAGCGCAGAGGGGCATAGAATCTTTAGCACCTTAAGATTTGAATTCCAAGCCATGAATAATGAAACAGAGTACAAAGCTTTACTAGCAGGCTTACGATTGGCTAGGGTGGTACAAGCGGAAAAACTAAAGATATTCAATGACTCGCAACTTATCATTAGCCAAATAAGGGGCGAGTACCAAGCCCGTGAGCAAAGGATGGTGAAGTTATCTCCAAAAAGCTCGAGAGTTACTAGGATCCTTTTAGCAATCCGAAATCACCCAAATTCCACGAGCTTGGAATGCTCATATCGATGCCCTGGCTTGGTTATCCACAATAAATGACTCGAATCTCACGGAGTCAATCCCAGTAGAGCTCCTTTCATCCCTAAGCATTGAACAGCAAGATGAAATCATAGAAATTATGGAAAGACCTGACTCTTGGATGAACCCCATCATTAACTACCTGAAGAACAAGACCTTACCAGAAGACAGGTTTGAGGCACAACGCCTACGGGCGCGTGCAGCCAGATATTGTATCTGGGACAACGTTCTTTATAAAAGAGGATTCTCAACCCCCCACCTGAGGTGCGTTGATGACAAAGATGGTGACACCATTCTAAAAGAAATCCATGTGGGGCATTGTGGAAATCATGTTGAGGGGCTATCGTTGGCATAGAAAGCTCTTCAACAGGGGTTCTACTAGCCAACCATGAAGCAAGATGCGATAAACCTTGTTAAAAAGTGCGACAAGTGCCAGAGATTCGCAATGGTGCCCAGGTTCCACCAGCTTATCTAAAGCAAATGGTGAGCCCGTGGCCATTCGCTATATGGGGAATAGATTTGAATGGGTCGCTACCAAAGGCATGAGGCATCTAGAAATACGCGGTCATGGCCGTGGACTACTTCACAAAGTGGGCTGAGGCAAAGGAGCTTGCCAAAATTTCATCTTCTAAGGTTTTGAGCTTTGTCTGGAATAATATCATCTGCAGGTATGGGGTCCCCCAACAGATCGTCACCGACAACCGGACCTAATTCACAAGCGAGCAATTCGTCGAGTTTTGTAATAATTTCAGAATTGTTAAGAGTTTCATGTCCGTAGATCACCCACAGAGTAAGGGGCAAGTGGAGGCTGTCAATAAGATCATTAAGAAGATATTGAAAACCAGACTGGAGGCTAGAAAAGGAGCATAGGCCAACGAGTTACAGACGGTACTATGGGCATACAGGATGACTCCTTGTAGCTCCACAGAAGAAACCCCTTTCTCGATGGTCTACAGATGTGAAGCAATGATCCTTGCGGAATTCGAAGTCACAACGCAATGAAGGACTACCTTCGATCCAAGGGAAAATGACCAACTGCTCGCTGCAAGCCTGGACCATGTGGAGGAAGTGAGAGACAAAGCTAGCCTCAGGATCACCACGTGTCAACAGTGCATTGTGAGATATTGCAACCAAAAAGTACGATCCCGAAGGTTCAAGCCAGGTGACCTTATTCTACGCCTCATCCTGTCAGGAGCACGCAAGCCTAGCAAAGGGACTCTAGGACCAAACTGGGAGGGTCCATACTTCATAAAAAGAGTTGTGAGCAATGGAGCCTATCACTTAGCGAATGAAAACAAGAAGGAATTGCCCCATGCCTGGAACGCCAAGCATCTACGCTAGTATTACCAGTGAAAGTTGTAAAAAAAACAAAAATTTGGTTGTATCTCGTATATTTCCCTCCAGACATGATGTAATTTTAGAAAGATTAATGCCTAGGGAACCTAGTACGTTGCAAGATGGCAGTAAATATAAACTCATAAAAATGGAAACAAGAATCATGCATTTAAATTATCGAAAGTTCAAAATTTCACACGTAAAAGTTGTCATATCCATAGGTTACAGACCAAAAAAAAGAGAGAGAGAGAGAGAGTTGAGGGGCTAGAAGGAGAAGTCACTCTAGGGTATCGAAGCTTCGGGAGCATCATGAGCAGGATCGATAGGAGCCTCGATTGGCGAGGCAACAGCTTCCTCACTAGGAACTTCTACTTCAGCACCCCCATCCTCACCTAGGGGATCAGCTCTGGCAGCGTCTCTCTTAAAAGACTCCATGACTTCCATGGCATTTGGCTCGAAAAATGTGAAGTCCAACTCTGGATGTTTTTCCCATAGGGTGAAGAGGAAGTCCTCACCAGTTCGTTGCCTCGACTCCCTAGCAGCAACGGCCACCCTCGAAGACATCTCTGCCTTGGCAAGACGGAACTCTTTCCTCACCTCTTCTAACTCCCTTTTAGTGACTTCAGCCCTACGATCCGAAGACTTCGCTTACTGTATCGTCTTCTCGGTAGCTTTTTTGGCTATCTGTAGATTCTCGTTCATTTCATCCATTTCTATCCTGACCTTCCTCAAGTCATTCAAAGCATAGCCAAGCTTCACTTTAGTGACCTCGCAATGCTCCACCTCAATTGCAAGCTTGGCTTCTACCTCCTTGATCTTCTCGCGCCATTCCTGGTTTTCAGTGATCGAAGCTACCAGATTATCTGCAAGCAAGGATTCCTTATCCTCTAGAAATTGTGCCAACTCCTCAATCTTCAACAGTGTCAAGACATTCTACAAGGAAAAGCCTTAAATCAAAAACCATGAAATAACCATTAAGACTAAAAACAACGATTGGACCTTACCACAAGACCATGACGGGGGGTGTACCCTGCAAGCCTCCCTATGATGCAATCTTTGGCTTCCAGCACCCCGACCTTTTGCTTCGGTCCCAAGATTGTACTCATGTTTTAGACTAGGGTCAGAGCATATTCTTCGATCATGGAACTAGCTTCGACCAGGTGAGGGATAAACTCGCCCTCGCCGTCGTGAGAAGACACTTTCTTCTTCCCCTTGTCGACCTTCCGTCTTTTAAGAGGAGGACTAGGCGGAAAGACAGTCTCGATTGCGGCCACTTCAGACCTAGGTGATGGGGTTGTTTCTCAAGGAGCAGCTTCAGGGGATGGAGGCAGCACAGTGATATCCGGGTCTGTTTCACCCTTAGTGGTAAGAACTTGGTTGGCAGGAGGAGGGGGGAGATCGACCTCGGGAGGTGGAAGGCCTCGCTTTGCGACACATGATGGTGGCACCTTTAGGATGAGCTCCATCACGCTGTCATAGTCATCAAAGCTAGCAGGTCCAACTTCTGATGCTCGCCGAATCCCGATATCCTCTGTGACCTCGATGTCCAAGGCAGGCGTGAGTCTATACAAACAAAGTCGAGAATCATTGAAATGAAAGTCGCTCTTGAGATCTCTTACCAATCGAAAGCTGTCCAAAACCTCGAGCTCCCTAGCCCCCAAGGTGGGATTCTTGCAGGTCCCAGCTTCCAAAAAGAGGGAGAGTGAGTGAAAAGGAAGACATATAAAAAAACAAAAAAAAAAAGAAGAAGAAGAAGGAAAGGGGAAGGACCTCTGCACGAGTTCACTTTCAACCAACTTACCAGCAGTAAGAACAAAATCAAAGTTCTTGAGATGTCGTAACGAGGGGCAAGATGCATAAAACCAATGATATTTGTAGGGCCCTGCATTGGACTTACTAATAGCGGCCCCTTTCGGCAAAATATCCCTATACGGCATTCTCCGAGCAGTGAGATAATACAATCCGTTGATCGCACTCGCACACCTCAAGTTATAAAGATAGCATAACGTTTCAGGGGAAGGTGGTGGTAAGCGATTACCAAGGTATACTAAAGCAAGGGAAATCAACAAGGCATACGAATTGGGGGTCAGTTGGAATGGAATGAGCTTTACCTTATTTAAAAAATCAATAATGAAAGGAGGGACCGAGAATCTAAACCCTACCATAAAGTGTGGTAGGCTCATAGTGATGAAACCCTGGAGGATGTGCGGCGTAGTGATCCGCTGCCAGAACCATAGCGCTACATCCTTTGGGCATCCGATGGGAATGAACGGCAAGCTGAAGTCCTAAAATCGCATTATGGAAGCATGAAATGTGAAGATACTCCTCCCATGGAATTCTCTCGCTGCAGCTCTCGAGCCTCCTGAAAGTTCTTGGCGAGCTACGAATGTCATAACCTCTCCTCTTCCACTAGGTGTTGTGTTGCTAACACGTCATGCCATTATCGCATCCGAACTTGTTTCAACTTCCCCGTCATCCTCCCCCGTCGAATAGCGATGTCGCACATGACCTGCCCCCATCTATAAAGGAAGAAAGTTGGTTAGGCTGCTACGAGCGAGCCACACCGAAAGTAAAAAAAAAAAAAAACTAAGAACCCCCGTAAATCATAGGCCATATGCAACCTAAGCCAATCAACTACCTGAGACACAGTAGGGGAAGGATGAAATAGAAGAGAAGGCAGTCCCCAGGCTACACAATCCTAAAAACCAAAGGGCAATGCCTAATGGCCCCGGAAGCAATTGACAAATCCACCTTACCAAATCAAACGAGCCAAAATCACAAAGGAATAGTCTAATAACTGGACCTATCAACTAATAGGTAGAGAAGACCCCCAAGAACCCTATAACAAAGAAAAGACAGAAAGGAGAATAAGGACATACCGCAGTTTTCCAAAAGAAGGAAGTCTAGTAGGAGTACAGTTGCACTCCCGGCGAAGAAAGTCCGAGTGACAGGTAGAAGATCGAAGGAAGGCCAATGAAAATAAATAGTTTTGGAATTGGCAGAGTAAGCTGGAGACAAGGGCAAGAGGAAACTAAAAATTTTGAATGACTCAATGAGAGGGAGCAAGATAGCTCCCCCTATTTAAAAGAGAAACAACCTGACCGTCGGATTGGAAGGGTTACTATTTACTCACGATCCAGCGGCTGGGGTAGCGTGAAAGACAATAAATGAAGGGTCAAAAAAATGCACAAAAATTCAGAAAACATGATTACCGGTAATCATTGAAAAAAGAAAAGTCACGCGTGAAGTACAAGTAGGGAAGGTGAACCACTCACACACTGATCTCGCGTCCAAGTAATGCGCCAAAAGGATAGAATTCTTGTGCGAGCCACGTCCAAGTAATGTACATGCCCCACACAGAATTCTTGCGCAATGATCCTACGTCCAAGTAATGCGTGAATATACATAGAATTCTTGTGCAGGTCCGGGACAGAATAATGATCTCGCGTCCAAGTAATGCATGAAAAGTGTAGAATTCTTGTATGAGCCGCGTCTAAGTAATATGCATGCCCCGCACAGAATTATTGTGCGGACGACCCTGCATCCAAATAATACGTGAATATATGTAGAATTCTTGCACGGGTCCGGGGTAGAATAATGATCTCATGTCCAAGTAATGCATAAAAAGCATAGAATTCTTGTGCGAGCCATGTCCAAGTAATGTACATGCTCCGCACAGAATTCTTGCACGGATGACCCTATGTCCAAGTAATGTGTGAATATACGTAGAATTCTTACGCAGGTCTGGGGTAGAATAATGATCTCACATCCAAGTAATGTGCGAAAAGAGTAGAATTCTTATGCGAGCCGCATCCAAGTAATGTGCATGCCCCACACAGAATTCTTGTGCAGACAACCCTGCGTCCAAGTAATACGCGAAGAGCGTAGAATTCTTGCACGAATCAGTTTGGAACCCCACACTCAAACAAAACCTCTGCTCCACGAAAGGCTCCTGTATAAATAGGCATGACCGATTGGTAACATCACATCATAATTATCGACGACAGTTTGACAAGCCAAGTCGCATTGTTAGGTTTTGAGCAGCATGCACAGCGGAAATTTAAAATTTTTGAAACCCTAGTCACGGATCCATGTGTAGAATATAAACTAGATGGTTTGGAAAGTTACCTTTCGCATTGCGTTTATTGCAGAATGCAGCAACACAGGTCACGTCCCTCTTGGTGTTGCGATTTTGATCCAGAAAACAGTAACACGTCTGGTCACTCCTCACTCTCCTATGATGCTATGGCTTGATGCAATGTTTCGGCTTGATCCAATGAACACGAACAAAGACTGTGCCTTGATGTAGAATCACGAACACGGAACAACAGATCCGTGTCTCTACGGTATCCACACATAAGTAAAACAAAACTCTGATTGGATGGAACTGCCTTACCACTACGTTTTTGCTAGA
>JANHAO010013887.1:0-15617 GCA_026873985.1 Saraca asoca | reverse complement strand
ATAACAAGAAGCCTTGGAATGATTAATGAATCCATCCTAAGCAGTCAAGATTCAGTCAAGCAAACAACACATCAAAAGCTCAATGTATCGGCTAGTTTTCCTATCCTCTTCTTAATATTGATCATTAAGCAATAATCATATCTAAACTAAATGAAGCCATTAAACTTAGATATTCACAACAAAACAGAGAGAAAAGAGGAAAGAAATGACTAACAATTGAATGTAAAATGGAATATCAGGATCTCAACATAAATCTTCAAGCTTTGTTAACCCCTTGTGCTGATTATAAGATTAGCCTTCCATAGAGGTAGAAAAGTACAAGGAAAAATGGAAGAAAATGAGCTATCCTAAGCTACTAGAAACTAAGTTAAAAACTACTGTAAAAATCGAATTGAAAAACTTCCAGCAAAATGGTTTGCCCGGGTAAAAGGAGAAGTAGCTACTAGTAGGGAGTAGGCAATAATGATGTAGCTGGTTGCTTTCTGCCACTCTTCTACGAGCTGTGCATTTTGCAGGCCACTTTCCTCTAGTTTTTTCATAGATTTACTACTCTCTAGCTGGTTGAATGCGGGCTGGGCAAAGTGATGGATCATTGGGCTTAAGTGCATGCCAATTGGGGCCTTAAAACACCAATTCTACAAAGGCTCATTTTGCAGCAACTCTGCCTCTCTGTTGCAGCCTATTTTTGACACCCAATTTGATATTTTCAGCTCTGGAAGTCTTCATAAGAAATGTAGCATTATGTGTTAGCTTCCATTTGCGCTTAGTTCCACCCTAATTGGACTTGTATATCTCCAAATATGGTCTGATAAGTGCACAGAAATCAGTTGCCCAAGATAGTATTCTGGCTTCAATTTTAACTCCAAATTCATATAACCGATCATATGATTCAGCCTTGGAGGTCTTCATAAAAGTTGTAGATATATCTCTCAGCTTTCCTACAAAATAAGAATCACATTAATTAGATAATTGTAGCTTAAAATATAGTCAGATTACAGAAACTACTCAAAATGGTCAATTATACAGAATTTTTCAATATGATGCCAATTGACACTAAATCATAAATATGCACTAACATAGATGAAGTAAGTCATTTTTGGACCTTAAAATGTTAAGTAAGAAGATAATTAAATGTGTCATATTTTATTATCATACAAGAGTACCTTCGCTCCCTGATATTCTTCCTTATCATACAACAAGCCCAGATTTATCACATGTGAAACCTCTCCCAATTGGTTTAACTTTCTTTGTCTTATGTGGCAGAAGGTCAACTTCTTTTGCCGTACGTGATGGGTTTTGAGGCAAAAGTCATGTAAAAATAAAATGCATAGGACGTAGACTTTTCCCAATAAAAAATCAAATGAAGGACAAATTGGACATTTTCTATATCGAACGAACCCCATCAATCTCGTTTACTCTTATGGGGTGTCCGGTGAATTTTTTAAAATTGATGGCATTTATATGTAATTGAGCCTAACCTCCAGAGAGATTGAAATAATTTACTCTGAGAAATATGGTCTCCGTTACTTTTACATGATGCTAGGTGAATTTTTTAAAATTTATGGGATTCATGTGTAATGAAGCAAAATAATTTATTCTTAGGAATAAAGGTAACGGGACATGGTCAAAAGAAAAAACTTTTCAGAGTTTGATATTTATTAAATAATATTGATTATATTATTAGGATATTTTAATTTATTTTAATAAGACTTATTAAGACGAATTGTTATTTATGATTGGTCATTATGTATAAACAATGCAAATTGTGAATTAAGAAGTAGAATACAAGTTAATGGTGTACTTTCATTTTCTTTTTTACCAGACTTTTTCTATTTTAAAATTTTCTTGGCCAAAATGTATGTTTTTTTCCTTTAACTTTCAATCAAGTTTGAATTTTGTCCCATAACTTTTATTTTTGTTCCTTGTAATTTTTTTTTAAAAAATCATTATTAGACTTCTCTTAACATAATCTATTAGAGTAATCGAGAAATCTAAATAAACCTTAAAAAATGATTTTTATACAAAATTATATATTGAAAAGTATTTATATAGTAGAGATATATGAAAAGTATGTGATACGTAGAGGCAATATTATGTGTATGGAACATGAATTCCAAAGATTTTAGAACGAAGTAATTTTTCATTTCAATGGCAAAATGGGTTTTAAACTTTTAACTAATCAAGAGTCATTTGTCATATTAATTCCACATCAGGGTTAAAGATTGTTACATCAAATATTTCTATCATTCCAACGGATTTTATTATCAAAAATCTAACATTAATTTGTTTTTTAAAATTAGAGGACAAAATTGAATCAGATAAAATTTAGAGAAAATTAAAATCTGATTATAAATTAGAGAAGAAAAAATATATTTTAACCAATTTTCCTTATAATTTAATAGGTGAATCAATCTAAATTAAATTGGATTTAACATTTTATAATAAATAAGATTGTTTTGATTCAAATTTTGTTCTACATGCAACTATTTTAACATGAGCCATCTGTCTCAACTAGAATCGATGAAGTAAAAAAAAAGGGGGGGGGGAGAAAACATTGGAATTTTATGGGAAAAAAAAACTGTTAGACAAAAGAAATTAAATTCATTCGGTGTCAATGACACATACTATATTGTTTATTGAATTGTTATCGTCATTCTTACGGTGTGGAATTTATCATCATCATTTTGTGTGCTACTTTATTATTTAAGATGTTGCATTTGTTATTGTATTAGTGTATGATTTATATGTTATAATATTTTAGTAAATCAAAGGATTATACGCATGTATCATAATGAAAAAGTTATTAGGTGAGTTTGTGGTGAAGAATTTAAATTATTTATACGGGAAAAGAGGTTCAACCATTCTCACCACTATTACTTAAAAAAAAATGTATGGAATATTGGATGATATTAAACAAAACTATGAATTAATGGTTTATTTTTGAAAAGATATTTTGAAATAATTTTTTTCTAAATAATTTTGAAGTTAATTTTTTATCCTCTTTTCCTTTGGATACTCACTATATTGATATTTAGACATTATAAGTCCATTATAATTCTCACAAGTGTACTCTAATATTAATTTACAGTCTAAGTAAAACAATATTAGACAGCAAGTGTTTGACACTCTCTTCTGTGTAGTCTCTCCCATTTATGATAGTATTACCAAATCAAAGATTTTTTCTTCGATTAACTCCACTCCTGAGCTTGCTTTTCTGGAGATAGCTAAAACTCATGTATTCCACCCACATTTGCATAATTCTTTAAATATACCATTTGTTATTGTATTTTAATTATATTACTGAAAGTATTTTAATTTATTTTAATAAGATTTATCAATATTAATTATCATTTATATTGCTTTTAAATCAATAATACATATTGTAAATCAACCTTTAAATTGAGTATATAATTGACTGGAAGTTAAATTATATAATTAAATATACATTAAAATGATGGTAGATAAATTAATTGATCATATTTAACAAATTGAAATGCCCCATGTACATGTTGATAGAGCTAATAGGTCAAAAGAAGGAAATTGACTCTAAAAACTGTTTATAATAATATTAAAAATTAATTTCTTCAAATAAAATTTCCTTTATAAGAAATATTCAAGTATGATCAAATTAACAAAGGAAATGTAATTAATGTTAACCAATTAAATATGATCACAACATAAACATATAAAGAAATATAAAAAAATAAAGAAAAGATGGAATGATAAAACTGTTTTTTTATAGGTTCAATTGTTCAAAATAAAATCTATCATAGGACTTTTTTTTTCTCTTCTCAAATTTTCATAGATCGCTTGAATATTTTACTAGTTGTAGATAAGTTATAAATACTTGATATCACAACTATCCCCTTTACAACAGCTATACTTGTTCTTCTAACAAAAATCTTAATCTAAACCCTCTCACGAGGCTCACTACAAGCTATCAAGATCTTATTAACTTAATATGATATTATCCAAGTCTTGTAGAAGGTTAAAAGATGTTGTCAAATCTTCTTTTATTTAGAGATTTTTTTTTTTTTTACTAACTATTAACCTTAAACCATGGACTTTAATAAGAAATACTTCACCAAAGGTTAGTATTCAACTCTAGCTAATTTTTGTTTTATCCAAAGGACTTACAAGCTAAGTCTATATTAATTTGTGTTTTTAGATAAGGGTATAAATATAATTATATAATCTTTCTTTGCCAATTAATACAAAGTAAAAGGAAAGTCCAAGATTAATACCCAACTCTTTGCTAGCTTTTGTTTTAATCAATGGTTTTACAAGGTACGCCTATTTCAGTTCAAAAACTTTAGGGAGGCTATAGGTACAACCTACAAACTTTTCTTGCAAGTAAAGTCATTCATCAAAATAATACAATGTTAAATATTTGCTTCAAAAGCACTTGAACACATGAGAAAAAAAATACTTGGGCTTTGAGTGAGAAGTGTGTTGGCCCATTAGATAATTTTGACTTCAATCAAACATAAACCCATATTTGCACTTGTGATTTTACTCAAGATATTAATTGGGCTTTTTGCATAAAACTATTTAAATACAAATCAATTAGCCATTTTGGTTCCTCAAACTTTTCACTAAGCAATTTTTATTGAACAATTTCTTTTGCGTAATACTCAAAAATTGCATATGCATCTGCTTTCGTTGGAAGCTTGTGTATAACTCAATCGCAATTAATGCAGCAATTATAATAAATGCATGCATATATATATATATATATATTTTACTAACAATCGTGTGCCCCTTTAAATACAAAATAGTACAGTCGTTCTGCAAAATAATAATTATAAGCAATCAAAATTTAGAAATCACATGGAATGAGTTAAATTGCTATCCCTGTGTATCTCGACTCTAGGGGTGCTGTGAATGCGGGCTTAAACAGACTGCATTTAAATGGATTAACTATTGCCTGATCTAGTCCGTAAAAAAATACGGATCAGTCTGCATGATCCGTGGACTTGATGCTAATTTAATACTAAATTAACCGGTCCGCTCGGATTCGCATTGATCCCCATAAATGCGAGCCTAAACAGACTTGGTCCATTTATACCCGCATTTAAACATATCAATTATGACCTAATCCAGTCTACAAAAAAATACACATCAATCTGCAAAACCCGTGAACTTTTGATCCATTTAGCACCCCTACTCGCCTCCCATGCCCAAATTGTCAAAAGATACGAAATAATTTTACTCAGTATCTAAGATCATTTTTTGATATTATAAATGAATGGTGACAAATACTAATTAAGTAGTCACTAAATTCAGGGTCATACACATGGCGCATATATGACCATGCACATGTTCAACTAACCAATACTACCAATTGAAATATAGCTGAAGTTGGAGTCAGTTATTTCAAGGTGGATTTTGATCTCAAACTGCCATTAGTTGAATGATGGAGTTGTCATTGAGCTTATTCAGACCATATGGCCATTAGTTAGGAACACCAACAAAATAATGCTCATGGTGGATGTGGTGAGTTTGGCAATGAAAGTGTTTGTAAGTTCCTGGACTGATGGTCACTATTCCTATCATCAATCTCATGATTGAAGCCATGAGGTGTATCACTCGAATGATCGTTATAATTGTGATAGATTGTATTGCGGTTGCGAGGAGGAGGGAAATGTACATCTCTTTGTCCATGAAATTATGAGAGTGGCAGTACCTTATACTTTTAAAGCTCCAGAAAATCAAAAGTCTTGAGGCAGTATGATTGATCCTTAAGAACATATTGATACATTTCGTGCACTGATGCTACTTCCAGGCATGCTGAACATGATAATGTTTAGAGTTTTTTCCACCTTAAAGAAAGCCGATCTTTGATGATTTATGAGCTTAAAAGTCTAATTCTATCACCAAGTTTCGAGACTTATGTGAAGTCCCATATTAGTTAGATTTGAAATTTTATTATGATATATAAACACCAAGTTTGACTATTAGGACAACTCTGAGTAGTCATTTAAGCTACATGGTTTAGGCTTAGGCCAATTAGGTTTAGGGCTTGACAAATGACATTAAAGCACTTGCTAGCCCTATACTTTGGTTAGTGCAAATAGTGGAACATGAGATTTGAGGGGCCTAGGAAGATTGTGGAGCCCTGCATTAGTTAGATTTGGGATTTGCCACATAGTTTAGGCCTAGCAATTGTCTTAGGCTAATCAGGCTTGGGGTGCAATAGTCTAGTCGAGCAATTCCTAGCACATTTTGCTATCTCCAAAGCCCATAGGAAGACTAGTGTTTTTTTTATAACCATAAAGTAGGGAAAGAATGAAATATTAAAAGAGTATTTTGGTCGTTTTAATCAAAAAGCTTTGGAGATTGAAGATATACAAGAAGTGGTGATGGTTCATTCCATTTTGATCAGTCTTCGATCAAGAGGTATCTCTAAATGAATGGCCAAGAAGTTGGCAAAAAACTTGTTTAATTTACTAATTGGTCAATGAAATTTATAAATGCAAAAAAGTAGAGCAAGCTATAAAACAAATAGAAAAAAGGATGAAGATCATCCAAAAGATGGTAAACGCGATTGATATCGAAGCCACAATTCATTGATTACACCCCCTTGAACACAGCTATGAAGAAAATCATAGATGATGTCAAAGCATTAGAACTGATGAAATGGTCTATGGAAAAAAGTCATAAACCACCACCACTTAGAGTAAACAAGTACTACAAGTTCCATAAACATGGAAGCCATAATATTGATAATTTATTAGTTTAAAGAATGAAATGGAAGAGTTGATATGAAGAGGGCATCTTCAAGAATACAAAAAATATGATCATTCTCAGAACAATAGTTGTATAAGCCTTAGAATAACCAGGACCAAAAAGAACGATTGAGATTGCACTTGTCAGAATTTCGATCAGATGAAAAAGGAAAAGAACCAAAAGGAAAACCTAAGGTAATGAGTGGTGTTGAGGTCATTGCTAGAAAATTTGCATAAGGGGGCATTTCCAAAAATGCTCATACAAGGAACTTACAATCAGTCATGTCTGTAGAAGGAAAATGACCCCAGACTGAGTCTAAACTGATTGTTTCATTTTCTAGAGTAGATAATGCTCTTGATTTTGAGTGTGACCATGAAAATTCAATGGTAGTAACAACCACAATTCACAATTATGTAGTAAAAAGAATATTGATCAACCAAGATAGTTCTATAGATATTTTGTGTGCCTACACAACAAGAGATCTTCATATTTCTCTTAGGAATATAACTCCTTACCAAGGGAACTTAATTAGATTTTCTGGAAAGTAGGTATTAGTCCTAGGCTTGATGAAGCTAAGGGTCTCTTTGGGAAGATGACCCCAAGTTTGCAACATCAATGTGGAATTCTTGGTTATAGATGCACTCAATATGGCTTATAGTGCCATTCTTGATCAAATTTCACTAAATCAAGCCAAAGCAATAGTCTTTACTCCCTATCTATTAGTGAAGTTCTCCATTAAAAATGGAGTAGAGGATATATTAGAGCTGATCAAATTACTGCTAGAAAATGCTACATGAATGTTCTAAAAAAGGGTGAAACATTTGGGGGTTAATAAGTAGCTGAAGGATGAGCAAAAGCTGGTCGGGCAATGCAAAGAAAAATATGATTATATATTGATCTCTGATGATTCAATTTATCCTCATATGAATAAAAGAGAGAAACATCTAAAACCTAAGTCTATGCTAGAATAAATAAGGATATTTGGGCTAAAGGATGATTGAACTATTAAAATAGGGAAAGATTTGCTAACTGTTCTCAGGCTCAAATTAATTGAACTATTAAATAAATATATAGAAGTATATTCCTAGACTATAGTAGATGTGCGGGGCATCGATCCTTATATTGCCTATCACAAGTGGGCCATGGATCTATCTGTTAAGACAGTTTAGTAGAAGAAAAAGGAAATTTTGGCCAAAACAATCGGCTGTAATCAAAGTAGAAGTTGATAAACTTCTAAAAGCAAGGTTTATACAAAAAGTTCCCCATACCACTTGGTTGTCAAATGTTGTTGTGGTTAAAAAAAAAAGAATGATAGTTGGAAACTATGTGTTGATTTCACTAATCTTAACAAAGCTTATCCAAAACATTCCTATCCTTTACCAAATATTGACAAATTGATTGATAAAGCATCTAGTTTTGTCATTCTGAGTTTTTGTGATACCATTTCTGGATATAATCACATCTTGATGTGGCTTGAACATCAAGACAAAACAACTTTCATCATGAACAATGGCATGTACTATTACAAGGTCATGCTTTTTAGATTGAAAAATGCAGGTGTAACTTATTAGAGAATAATGAATAAAGTATTTAAAGATCAAATTGGAAAAAACTTAGAATTATATGATGATGATATGTTGATAAAATTGACTATTCAATCTAAACATTACAAAGACTTGGAAGAAATTTTCAAGTAATGAAACAAAATAACATGAGAGCTAATCTTAACAAGTGTGCATGCAAGGTCACTACAAGGAAATTTTTAGTATTCATGCTCAACGGAAGAGGCATAGAGATGAATCCAACCAAGGGTCAAGCTATTTTTCATTTGAAAAGTCCAAACAATCATAGGGAGGTGCAAAGGGTGAATGGTCGAATACTAGCCCTTTCTCATTTTATGTCAAGGTATCGATCAATTTATTACTTTTGGATTCAATTTAAACATTCACTTATATACATTGTAAAAAAAGGTCCTAGTAAGTTGGTAGACAAATGCCTGAATTTCTATAAAATCTTGAAAAACTTAAAAGAGTTCAAATGGGATAAGGATTGTGAACGAACATTCTTGAATCTCAAAATATCTAGCATCCTTACCAGTTTTAACAAGACCAAATCCTAGTGAAAAATTATACCTCTATTTGGCCATGATAGATGCGGTGGTCAGTTTAGTCCTAATTAAGGAAGAACACAAGCTGCATAAACTAGACTATTTCACAAGTCAGGTGTTCCATTGGATTGAATTACATTACCAAAAGATAGAAAAGTTAGCTTATGCATTACTCACAACATCAAGAAAGCTAAAGTCCTTTTTTCAAAATCATTAATCAATTGATGAAACAAGTCCTTAGGTTATGGAGTTGATAGAATATAGCATAGAATACAAATCTAGAAGAGCTTTCAAAGGTTAAGTAATGGCAAATTTGTAGCCAAAATGACCAAAGACAAAACTGTAACAACTTTTGATAATGAACCTTTGCTTTGACATTATTTACAAATGGATTTTCTAATAGGAAAGGTTGTGGAGCTGGGAATGGCCCAAATGGAGTAACCATAGAATATGTTTTGAAATTTGGTATTCAAACTACCAACAATCAGGAAAAATATGAAGCGTTAATAGTTGGTTTGAAATTAGCAATAGAATTGGGATTAAGAATAATTAGGACTATAAGAGATTCCTAATTAATAGTCAGACAAATAAAAGGGGATATATGAAACCAAGGCTCCTTGTTGATTATGTATATAGAGAAAACAAAGAAATTAATCCCTAGTTTTTAATGTTTTGAGCTGAAACAAAACCTAAGAGTCGAGAATTGACCAAACACATCTATTGTCCAAGCTTGCTAGTGTAAAAACTACTGTCATTGACCATACTCTGTTATAGGACACAATTTCAAGACCTAGTATTGATGAAGAATGAGAAATTATGTGCACCAACTGGTTTTCATCCTAGATGGATCCGATCATTGCATATTTGCAAGAAGAACATCTAAATGAAAAAGTAATCAATGTAGAAACAAACAAAGAAAAGAGTAGGCCATTTTTATCTAGAACTTGGCCATTTATATGGAAGAGGATCTCCCTACCAGTTTTATGATGTTCATAACCTGACAAAGGAAACTATGCTTTAAGGACATTACATAAAAGAATATATGGTAGTTATATTATCGATTCAGTGCTAGCACAAAAAGCTTATGGCTAGGGTATTACTAGTCAATCATGAAGAAAAATGCTCATAAACTAGTTAAAAAATGTGACCGGTGTCAAACATTTCATCGAACATTTAATGAGTAGCAAGAAGACTATAATACTAGAAAACTTATTCAAGAACAAAACATAAAACAACATAACATTTAGAAAAATATGAAAATGATCAACCAATGAAAATTCAAGTGAAAAGATAACAATATGCAACAGAGTCTATAAATATGATTAAAGAAAATAGAAAGAAAAGAAAGAGAAACTAGGAACAATCATACCTTCGGCAAGCAAAAACACGAGCAATGGATGGAAGCTCTGGAGATTCTTACAAAGATTTTATAATAAAATTTTGTGCAAGTTTCTGGGAGTGCACTTAAAGTTATGAGAGATAAACAAAAGTATTAAAGTGAATAAGAAGGTGATTTAGTTCAAAGAAGTTTTAATACATGGTAGAGATCTTTTATGTACATACCTATCAATGATTTTGGTTAGAATGATAAGGATCACATTATTTATGACTCCAGCCATTTACATAATATACATTAAAATTGAGTGGAAAATCATTTAAAACTCCTTTAATTTCAAGAAACAATTACTCCCGTCTAAATTTAAAATAATAAAATAATAATATCATTGTTATATATTCAATGACCATTGGTGAATTTCTACTCAATAGTCACATTTTTGCCCATAAAACTAACCAGTTGATCTCGAATTGATCGTACAATACATCAAAATCTTGGCCAATATGTTAGAATTTTTGTGTGTATTAGCATAAGTCAACAATTACTTGTGGACTTAGATTATTTAAATGTCTAAACAACGTAAAGCATTTTGTTAAGCTCAAATGATAATTTTATTATTATTGGACCTTATTATGGCAGTTTAGGCCTCTACGAATGCTTTGTTTTGTGAGCTTTTACTCCTAAGACTTCTATGATGGGCAAGTTGACCTAATTTGTGTCACTAAGGAGAGGTCCCAAATCTTGTCCTATATATACTTGTGGTTGCCCCATTTAGACAACAAAGATTTATAGCATACTAAGGAATGAAAATTGTGCACCGTAATTCTCTTTCATTCTTTTTTCTTTATTTTAGGAGATTCATGGATATCATAATCATATTAAGGTATAATGTTTAATTACATACTTATTCTATTTATAATTGTTTACATATATACATCCCATAGAATGTGATTAGATTTGTTTTTATTTGATGGCTTATTTATATATTTCAAACAGTGATGTCAAAGCCTAATTAATCACATTCTATGGGTACTCATTTGTGAAAATTTAGATTTGAAATTTTTTTAAGATAAATCTATGTTGTTCTTTGATTAAAATTTATCCAAACAACTTGGACTTGATCTTGGAAACATTAGTGCCCTCATTCTACATAGCAACACAACTTTTGTGTTCTTCAAATTGCATAAAATCATTCACTCTTGGAAGAGAGAATATTAGATTTGAAAGTTAGAAGTCATCGTACGATTATTTTTTTTTTTTACATCTTCAGCTTGTTGAGACTTATCTTGCTTTAACCATTTTACACTACAAGAAAATTTACTTTCAATAACGATAAAAGTTGTCACTAATTGATTGTCACAAATAATATTCAGTGACAACAATATTTTCGTACTAAAAAACCTCGTCACTAAAAGTTTTTGTGATGACAAAAAGTGCTTGTTACTATACTAAATTTACACTCCATAAGAATTGAACATAAGACCTTGTACATGGATTGAGTGTCAAAACCATTGCTACATACTTCTCCTTTGATTTAAAATTACCATTTACTCTATGTAAACTATTATTTCTTAAATTTTTAAGTGTGCGTGTATTTTTTGGCATCTAAATAAACACTAGTGTTTAAATTATTTTAATAATTTGTATTAAATATTTTTACTTTATTTAATATATCATTAAATCATTCTTATTTAATAAATCTCATTGATATTTATAATGAAAAATTGAAATTTTCCAATAAAATGAAATAATGCATCATTCTAATGTTATAAAATAATTATTTATATAAAGTCATAAAAATTATATTAAAATTATAGTTGAAAATTTTAAAAGGCTGTTTTGAAAATTTTGTATGAATATAAGTAATATTGATGACAATCATTATTATTACTAAAACTTTTTTTTACTGATAACATATTTATGTCGTCACTAAAAATATAATATTTGTAATAATCAATATTATCACTAAAAAAATTTTCATTGATTACATATTTATATTATCACCAAAAACATAGTATTTGCGATATCAATATTGTCACTAAAACTTTTTTAGTGTCAACAAATTTATGTAACGACTATTTGTGATGAATCACAAAAGCTTTTTTTTGTTTTTAGTGTTAACATATTTATCTTGTCACTAAAATTTTTTTTAGTAAAGGTAAATGTTGCCACTAAAAATATATTATTTTTCCTTTAATTTAAAACTTTTGGTGGTTACAAAAATTAATTTTTAGTGACAATTATTGTGACGAGAAATAAATTTTTTCACTAAAAATTATTATTTTTGTGAATGTAAACAAATCTTATCATTGACATTGATGATTTAGTGATAATAGTAAAATATTGTTACTAAAGAATTGCTTTCAATGATAAGAATAACACTTATCATTGAATTTTTGTCACTAAAAGTTAAATTTCTTTTAGTATTAATATGTCAACACAAATTTCCAACTTGATTGCTAAGAATTAATGTCAATTGTTCTACAAGAACATTTACATTTGCAACTTTTGTTTTCTTGATATTTCGAACACGATGATGAAATTATATGCTCCTCATGCCTTTTGATTGTGTCATTTTTTTAAAAAAAATATCTAGCATCACTATTGTATAAATTTTGGAATGTATAACTATTGTGTTGCACAATTGTCCTCCAATTTTTCCCTTTCATTCTGGTTACGCTTTTATGGCCTTGATGGCATTTTAGCCATTGTCCTGTATTTATGGTATAAATAATTGTTTTAATGCTCTCTATTGTAATGGCACTTACTATATGATGATGTCTACTGCATAAGTTCATCTTATTTTATTTTATTTTTTAAATTTATGTCAACTTCAGGTCTCTGTAATGTCAATTGTGTGCCTCTAGTTGTATATTATGCCTAATGCATATAAAACATTATTTGTTTTGAAGCTATTTATGTGAGTTTCATGTCTCCTTGCAATATTCAAATTTTTCTGAAGTTAACTTTGATAATAAAATGACTTTTTGGAAAAATTTGAAAAGGTGAATCTGGAATCTTTAAGCATTTTGAAATTATAATTTTGGACTATGAGGAGTCTGAATATACTATAAATAGATTATATGAATTTTATAAATTTTTAGATGACCAAAAATTCCATTGTGGATGTCCAAAAAATTAAATTCATATTTTTTGGTTTTAATTTTCTAAAAACTTCGAAAAGATTGAAACTAGAGTTACGGGTATCCAGTGAGTGTAAAATTATAGTCATTACTAAGATAATTAATTTAACTAATTTGTGTTAAAATTTCATAGCCATTGGTAATCAATGAGTATGTTAATTTTGGACTCGAAGTTGAGAAAATAAGAAAAATTGCTAAGTTAAAGATGAGTCAAATAAGGGAGTTGACTATTCTTTTTCCCGTTTTACCCCTCCCAAGTTGATTTTTCTTCCTTTTCTTCAGCCCTTCCCAGGTCATCTTTATGCAAACACACACAATTTCAACAACTTCACTTTCTCTCTCTACATTCACTCTCACTCTTTTTTCAAGTAAGTCATTTGAATTTTATTATTTTCTTTGATTTTTACTATTGATACATCTCTTCTTCTTCTTCCACTTGATGTTAAAATCATGTTGAATCATTAAGTAAAATTTGAGTTATGAATTTTTGAAGCTCACAATTACTATTTATGACACTATATAATCCTTGAACTTACCTAAATTTTCTAAAGTTTTAGAGTTTGAATCTTATAGATTTAGCTAGTTTCTTTGCAATGAGACCATAATCAAGTTATATTTAATTATTTGGTAGAAGAAAAACTTTGAAATAGCTAAGACGCTAATATGCCATTCTTTTTGTTTATGAAGAGTATTAAAGATTTTTTGTTAGATCAATTACGTTCTCATATTATCAACCCATATGTGAGTAATTCTTACCTTTTTTGTAAATTATAGTGAACTTGTTTGTGATCTATTGAATGATGGTGTAAGTTGAGAAAAAATGAGTATTTATGATTTTGTGACAAAGTTTGAGTGGGATAGATTTGTTGGCATAATGGTTAGATTTCTATTCAAATAGCTGAGTTTTATGTATGATTAAGTTTCTAAAATGTGTTATGTAGAATTCCTAGGATGTGGTGTAAGATTGGAAGTCATTTCCCTTGTTTTTTTGCTATTTTCCTGAAAAATCAAATTGTTTGATTCGAATGGCAGAAATTTAGTTAAAATCTCAATTTGAATCTTAAGAACAAAAATGCTGGATTTCTGTGAGCATGATCATAGGTTTAGTGTAAAAGTTGTGACTCGAACCATACAATCTAGTCTATAGGAAAATAATAGAAAAATGGGGGAAATGACTTCCAATCTCACACCACATCCTAGGAATTCAACATAACATATTTTGGAAACTTTAATCATACATAAAACTCAGCTATTTCAATAGAAATCTAGCTATTATGCCAACAAATCCATTTCACTCAAACTTTGTCACAAAATCATAAATATCCATTTTTTCTTAACTTACATCATCTTTCAATAGATCACAAGTAGTAAGTGCACTATCATTCACAAGAAAGGTAAGAATTACTCACATATGAGCTGGTAACACAAGAAAACAATTGATCCAACCAAAATCTTCAATACTCTTCATAAACAAAAAGAAAGGCATACTAGCTTCTTAGCTATTTCAAGGTTTTTCTTCCATCAAATAATCAAATATAACTGGATTATGGTTCCATTGCAAAGAAACTAGCTAAATATATAAGATTCAAGCTCTGAAACTTCAAAAAATTCAATTGAGTTCATAGGATAAATAATGTTATGAATAATAACCATGAGTTTCAAAAATTCATAACTCAAATTTTACTCAATGAATCAACATGATTTTAACATCAAATTGAAGAGGAAGAAGAGAGGAATTAGTAGTAAAAATCAGAGAAAATAACAAGAAGAGTTAAGTGACTTACTTAAGGAGAGAGATAAAATGAATGTAGAGAGAGAAAGTGAAGTTGTTAAAATTATGTGTGTTTGCATGAAACTCGAGAAAGGTTGAAGAAAAGGAAGAAGAACCGACTTGGGAGGGGTTAAATAGGAAAAATAATAGTTAACTCCCCTATTTGACTGATGAGTCGATTTTATCGAGGCCGAATCACATTAACAATTTATAAAATCAAAGTTACCTAAACTATTTGTAGCATAGGAAATCCGGGTCAAATCCAAGGATGATGTTACCAATCTAATTAGGAGATGTAAATGGGGGGGGGAGGTTGGACAGAAATTAAGCTAAACTAATCCTAAGCTAAACTACACTAAAACATACCAACAGAAACTACAACAACAAGACACAAACAACCAGCCAAGGAAACTAGCTAAACTTAAGACCAATGCTTCCTAGATCATTAAACATGCATTCAATTATTATTAATCACAATAAGAAGCCTTGGAATGATTAATAAACCTATCCTAAGTAGCATAGATTCAGCCA
>JANHAO010013886.1:0-15614 GCA_026873985.1 Saraca asoca | reverse complement strand
ATGATTTAAATTTAACATATTGTAAATATAAATTATTTTATAATCTATTCATATGTTGTCACGTTAATAGAAAAAAATGTTAAAATTTTTCCATCTTTAAAAAAGATTCTTAATTGTTCTTATTTTTTTAATGATGTGATATCTTCTTATATAGTGTAAAAAAAATTTACATTAAAAAAGAATCAAATTTAAACTCATTATTTAATTGTAAATTAGAATGATTCAATAATTTTTTTTTAAAAAAATAAAAATAATATGCACTAACATTTAAGTGCTTTGAAATAGACCTAAGGTTCAAAGTAAAGGTGTTAATCGGGCTTCAAGCCCGCGAGCCTAGCGAGCCGGATTAGGTGAAGAGCAGCTCATTTAAAAGCGAGCCTAAACGGATTAGATTCGACGGGTTGTGATCCGTGCAGTGTAAGCTGATATAAATACGGGTCAATCCGTGGGCTATCTTTTTTTTTTTTTTTGCAACTATATATCACACCTTCTAACCCACTTGGCCTAACCCAATAAGTGATTTACCTTTCTATTTTGCCAATCCATGTTCCAACCCTAAAACCCAACCCAATTCAATCCTATTTTCTAACCTAACCCAACCCAAAATCCTTATTCCTATTTCCTAATTTAGAGACTCAAAAGTCAATTCCCATAATCCCATTCTATTTCCAACTTTTCTAACCCAATTCTCACATAGTCAGGCAGCACGCCACTTAGCAACTACAGCATAGTGCGATATCGCGTCACAGGGCCAAATCAAAGTGGTGTCCGGTTGAAGAACGGCCAAACACAACGTTGCTGAGCCAAAGTTGCCAGAGGAAGAGGGGTTCAGCTTCAATTGTTTCACACGTCTGAAGAGGAAGAAAATCGTTAGAGGAAGAAGATGATGATTGAAGCTTTGCGATTGCTGGAGAACGCTGATGGATGCCGGTGAAGAGGAGAGAGAAAGAGAGTCGGTGAAGGAGAGAACGAGAGATTGGGGAGAGAGAATGCGTTGGGGTGGGGCCCACGCCTCATCTTCCTTTACCCCCGAAGGCCCAGAGCTCCTATTTTACTATCTTTCTTTTCTTCTTCATCTCCATTATCCATTAAAAAAATGTGAACTAGCCCAGGGGCCATTCCTTTTTTGGACCGTTTAAATGCGGGCCAGGTCCACTCCAAGCGAGCCGGCCCGTTTAGCACCCCTAGTTCAAAGGATAATTTTATACATGTTCACATTTTTACAGTGTTTTTATTATTGAATTAGTTATTTATATTTGAGAATTATATTTTTTTAATCCATTATGTATTTTAAGATTTAAAAATTGGTGATCTCATTGAAACCCTTGGTATAATTGCACAATTGAACGGTGAAGCATCAAAACTTACTTTACTTTTATTTTTGTGCTTGAATAGTAGCTAACCATTGTTTTCTATACCACCGAAAATAGGTTTTGTGTTGAATGTATTTTATATTATAAAATACACTAAATATTTATTTTATTTATAAAAATATCACTTTATGATTTTATAAAAATTTAAATGTTATTAAGATTATTTATTCTAAATAAATTATTGCAATATTCTTATTTATGTGATGGTTTTATAATAAAACAAAATTTAATCATTTATTTTAATCCTACTTTAATTATTTGTATAAATATTATAAATTAAAATAAAAAATATATAATTTAATTTTATTTCATCTTTATACAATGAATAATATTCATATTTTTATACTTAAATTAGAAAGATGAATTATAATTTATTTATGTATAATTTATCACTTATTTATTTTATTTACATGTAACTTAAAAAGTAATAAATTATTCACTTGTGGGCATTTAGCATATTGCCTACTACCATTCAAAAATTAATAAAATCCCCATGTAAGGAACACATGTCATCTTTTCCATCAATTTAACAAAATAGAAAAATCAGATTTAAATATTGTTATGGAAAAAATCTGGTACTATGAAAATAGGTTAGCAAAAGCCTAGCAAACGAGTCCAAACCAGCAAAAGCCCAGCTCGTTACAGCTCGAGATTGCTGAGTGAGGTAGTTAGGTCGCTGTAGTCACGAGCTCAAACAGTTAGGCCACGAGGAAACTAGCTCAGGACGCTAAGCCAAGAGGTCAAATCACCAGGATGCGAAGCGCGAGTCTTGGGATAGAACAAGGCTCGAACATACCAGAGTCCAACTCGCATAGCCAATAGTTCACCCAAAGCGAGCTCACATCATCAAATGCGTGTGCGACCCTCCTAGCCAATACATCGACGACCCCGAACAAAGCTTATCACACACAGCACCTCGCCCAGCCAGTAGCTCACTGCATACACACCTTTAGATACTCTCTCTACACCAGTATGCAAAATGCGGCCTATCAAGCCTCACACGCAGAAAATGACCTGCAGGAGCCATTTTTACAGTAGCCTAGAGAGTCTTGTATATTTAATATTTGATGTAACAGATGTATAGTTTATCTTTATTCTATTTGTATCCTTCTCCTTTTCTATAAATAGAATAGGAAGTCATTGTACAAGAGAAGGCCGGGAGAAACCATACAAAAACTCTGTAAAAAACTCTTTTCAGAAGTAATAAAATATACGCCGTGGACGTAAGGATCAGTGCCGCCCGATTTTTGCCGAATCACGTTAAAAGTCCTTTACTCCCTCCCATTCTTCCTCCTCCACTTGTGCTTCTATTTTTACCCTGCATTTTCCTCACGCAGAAATCAGCTTGAGTCCCAGAAGAACTTTTGGTTAGCTAGAGTTTAGCAGAATCGAATTCCACCGTCAACAAATATATTTTTATTCTTTATTTATAAATTGATTGTATTTAAGCTTCTGACTTAAAATAGTTTGGTTCCCTTAAACATAAAATTAGAGCAATTTTGAGGATTGGTCCTCGCGTTAACATCCCACCTAATTAGTAATAGAAGTTTTGCATGATATTGTACGAGCATTTTTTAAATCCACATCACATCTTGAAATAAAATGAACAAACTAAAAGGAAAAGAAAAACCTATTTGTAACTAATTACGGTAAGCTTCTGATCGGAATCAATGGCGTTGAGTACACACAAGCAACAATAAGCTATAGAGAAATAAAACCTCACCAACCACTTATATGTTCAGATTTTCTCTTATATTTTGAACCAAATCCCCACCTTTAAAATTTTAAAGAGTTATTTAATTCATACAAAAAATAAATTTTTATGTAAAGTTAAATTTTTTAGAAAGTAAAATTTTGTATAAAATTTTGAGAAAGTACTAAAAGATATTTAATTGATATCAAGAAAGTAGAATTTTTTAAAAAGTAAATTCTCATATAATATTTGATTCAATTATAAATTTTTTAAAATATATATTTGTTATTATTTAAATTTTATAAATATGGTTATATATTTTGTTTAATTAAAAATATAAAAAATAAAATTTACATAACTGATTGAGTGAGTAACTTTGAATATTTTGTATAAGGTAGAATTTCTTGAAAAGTACAATTTCTTATTATTAATTTAAATTGAAAACTATATAGAATTGAGAGATCAAGAGAATTGAATTGGAATGAGATTGGGACACAGGGATTAAAATTATTCTGATTTGATATTTATGACATTAAAATTAATTATTTTTAATTAGAAAACTAGAAACAATCAATTAGAGAGAGAAAAACATATTTAAATAAAAAATCAATGTTCAGGTGAGAGTGAAGTATTTTGCTAAGAGCTTTCAGTATCACTTTGATATCTATGGATTGCCGTTTGATTGTACATAACATATATGATGGTGGGCAGTTATCCTTTAAATAGTAAATTGAAATATAATAACTGATAATTATTACACAAAAGAAAATACAAAACGTTAAAGTAACTGAGTGCATCAGGTGCACAATTATCCTTTGATTTTTTTCTTTTGCTGTTATATAAATTATAATTTACCCTTTAAGTTAAAATTAAATGGTACTAGAAAATTTGATCACGTCACTTTAAAAAAAAATCACATTTAATTATAATATTTTTTAAATTTTTTAATATAAATTAATATAAGTAAACTTCCAAAACTAATTAGATATCAAGTTTATTCTATTTATATGATTAAGATGCTTTATTCTATAAAACAAAATCTGCCATGTCAGCGACAAAAAACTATTTCCATAGCCCAAAAATGCATCAAGTGAGCCCATTCGTACGAGTTAATTGTGCGGGCCATTAATATAGCCTAAGGCCCACGCTAGTTCGCCCAATCCCATTCGCACTATAAGTATAAATTCGTCCCTATTGTTCGTTTCATACTAAATCAATGGCCAATAATAGCTGATGCCATTGCATTCGGCATTTTTACTTTTCCAAGGAACATCTTATTCTTCAACATGGAAATCCACAAAACAATGCTATGACTATTAAACCCAAAGCTGCACCAAGTCAAAATACCGCTGCTATCCTAAAAAAAAAAAAAAAAAAATCTTTAAAATTCACTTCCTCTATCATCTCATAAAATAAGTAAAATCTGAAATTAAATCTCCACTATTTTACGAGAGAAAATGTGAATTAAATGTGGATACAAAGATATAAATATAATAAAACTTGTTATCCTATTGCAATTGTTTCCACTTAAAAAAATAGTAAATTAAATAATTTATAATACTATTTTCATTTGTTTATTTTTACTCTTTCATTTATATTTTCTCACAAATAGGCGAGAAGTGTATAATAGTATAAGTATTATTGATAAAATCAATTATTCAAATTGAAAAAGTTAAATTTGTAATTATGAAATTTTAGTTCGACAAAAACTCTTTGTATAATTTAAATTTTACGTTATCTTTTATACAAAGGAATAAAGTATGTGACCACACTATAAAAATTTTTATTAAATAAATATTATGAAAGTGATCATAGCGCATTATATATAATTAGTTTTATCATTAAATTAGTGCATATGAAATAATCAAACAATTTTTTGAAAGAATTTCGTAATCTCAAGAAGAAATTCTATAACACATTAAACGTCAGATCTATAGACGAATTTATAACATGTAACAATAGTTTAAAGTTTAGAATTATCTGATAAATATGACGAATCATTGCTTTGATCTTGGAAGTATATGCTCTGTATGGAAATAAACTGCTCTCATGATTATAATATGATAAGAAATAATAACAGTCGTGTATCACTCAATGTAACAGTAACACGTATATTATAACAGAGACTAGGGACTCTTCATATGCAACCCTAATGGATTATTGGGTTAACCTATCTATCAATAGTTAACTCAACACAATGACCCAGTAAACACAATCCACTTAACATAGGTACAGTCCATTAAATAAAATGGATCATATAATTAAGCTATTTATATAAAATACTTATAATTAACTTAAATATTAAATCTATATTTTAATTATAAAAATATGATTTATATTAGTACACAAAATTATTCTAACATTTTTTTTCACATAACAAGGCAGGCAAAGAAGACAAGGCTTGCTAATTTCGAAGAAGGACACCGACTTTAGAAAAAACAAAAGTTTATGGTCTAACCTTCCTTAAATTTAGAGCAAACTAATTGAATATTCTCTCTAATTGCAAAGTGTCATAGATTTATATCTTATCTTAAACACTATTAGTCTCATTTACATATTAATGATTTATATATATATATTTCTTATAAATTCATACATTTCATTTCTTATTTTATAATCTCAATATTTGATCATTTTATATTGTCTTATTTATAATAAAAAATTAATTTAATCATGGTACTAAAATTTATATATGTATTATATTTTGGAACATTTTTTTAATAAGTCTTAAAAAATCTCAAAATCTTTTGTACGAGGTGGAAATATTCTAATTTGTTAGGTGGTTGTTTAACTTTTCCAATTGTCAGGTTCTAAAAATAAAAATAATTAGTTGGATAAAGTGGAGAAATATTACAAGAAACTCTCAATTAAAATTGTAATTGAATGGTGAGAATTGGTGAGAATTGCCATCATATAATTCTTTTTTCTTTTTTTTAATAACAAAATTCCAAGAGATGCTTTTTGATCTGCACTCAGCAAACAATTAACGCGGTTAATTTATGCCGCTCTTTGACACTTCCGCTTCGGCTCTGTCTTTCTCTCCCTCCAACGGTCCAACTTTTGACTATCTCTCTTTGGCTTCCTGTTTCCGTTTCTCTGTTAATGATGTGCTCGTCCTCTTCAAAGTCTGCTCTTTGTATGGCTTTTCCAAATTCTCTAAACCCTAGAAATTTATCCTTCAAACTCTTACTACCCATCGATTTTTGATCAGTTATTCTCCATTGTAAGATTAGATGGAATCAGCCCTTGATTTTCTGGTTCCGTCGCTGTGGGAGATCAAAGTCACCGTCGCCGCCTCCTTCTTTGTGATCATTGCGTTTTGGTTTTTCACTTACCGAAGTGGAGACTGTGATTCTGATCGATCACTTGGTGACAATTCCCGTGCTGCAGGAGATGCTGCAGAAGATAAAGACAAGGTCATTTTCAGTATTATCGAAACTGTTTTACGTGAATTTCATCGATTCATTAATCATAGGGTGAATTATTCTGCATTTCTTAATGGTCAATATCAGTAGCCTTTTTTGCTTCTCGTTTATAAATTTGTCTGCAAAGTTTTTAGTCTTGCAGATGACCCTCTTGATGAGATCAATTTGACAACTTCTTTCTTCTACTTTATGCTCAATTTGATTTCCCAGTTCTTGTATGGTATTTGAAGTGAGTAAGTGGCGCTGAGGTGAATAGTTGTTGAATATTTTGCACCAAATGTATAATACAACTGCAATTAGTCATCATTCGATCGTTTGCTCTTGTCTCTACTTGAGACTGAAATGATTTGAACAACTTAACAAGCCACATTCTCAAGTTAGTCAGTTTTGTTTCATGGAATAATTTCTAACTTGTTGACATGCAGTTCTGCACTTATTTTGTAGATGGGCCAGTTGAAAGGGGACTCTCAAAGCAATTCAGGATATCTAATCAGGGTAATTCAGTTTCCTAATAATGTTTGGTCTCGCCTCCTGGAAGAAATTTTGGATTAAGGCTAACACATATATTGGAAGTTATTGATATCTTGTCTAGTTGTCTTTTGTTTTTCTTATTCTGTTGGCAGTTGGAACTGTTGGCTGCTAAGAATCTTATTGGTGCTAACTTAAATGGCACATCGGATCCTTATGCTATCATCACTTGTGGTAATGAAAAGCGATTCAGGTTATTTTTCCTACAGATTCTTTTCTCCGCTTTGAATTTGATATGAAATACACTTCACAAGATGCTTATATTGTTGTTAAGAATCAAGACTGGTGAACGGAGTACACATTTAAAGAAAGTAGATGTCATATTATTGGAAGCTACATCCAATGGTATTATTACAGCTTTCATTTTTAGCAATCAATAAAATATAAGGTATTAATGTGAGTTTCTTTGGCATTAAATAGTTCTGCAATTCGGGATTCAGATGACAGGTTTTTTATTATTGTGGTTTATTGATTTCAGTTAGCACATATGCTTTATTGGTTTGAGTTAGTTGTGGGGCTAGGTTTTACAATATATGGATTTTAGCTTCACATGACAACTTGCCCGGGTGACAGTTTTGAATTTTACTTCCCGGTTACTTTTCTATTTGGTTGATGGCTTTCAGTTTTGTGGCGCTTTACATTGCGCAATTTCGATATCTCTCACTTTCCATTCCAATAAGAACTTCAACTGGTTACCTGTCCAATGTGTAGTTGACATTTATAGGTTTAGGATTGATGTTATCAGGATTCAGGAGAAACAATATATTATCTTCATTTATATATGTTAGTATGATAAGTAAAAAGAAAAAAAAAATTGCTACACATAGTCTCAACAATGCATGACATCTAACATAACACCACCTCTGTGAGCAAGTGTGCCTCCAGAAGTATACATAAAATTGCTGATCATTTTTTTTTCAAGCGTGGTTTATGCTCAGCATGTCTTATCATTCTTCTTCTTCAAAGCATAGCTTATGGTCAATTTTTCTTGTTGGATAACTTCCATAGTTTGTTCATAGGCCTTTGTAATCTAATCTTTGTTATGTGCTGATGCAGTTCCATGGTCCCTGGTTCAAGAAATCCTATGTGGGGAGAGGAATTCAATTTTTCTGTTGATGAACTTCCTGTTCAGGTAGCTGCCTCATAATACACGTTTTGATTTAGAATAGGTATACCCTAGTAAAGTTCTATGAAAGTGTTAACATATTTCCATGAATTATGTTAACAAATGCTTCTTAATATAGATTAAATCTGCTATGTAGGATTTCAGGAAGCTGACTTCTTTCTCTGCTGATGTGACAGATTAATGTTACAATATATGACTGGGACATAATTTGGAAAAGTGCTGTTCTTGGTGCAGTCACTGTTCCTATTGAAAGTGAAGGTCAAACTGGTGCAGTGTGGTATACTTTGGATAGCCCATCAGGGCAGGTACTACCTGTTCTTTTGGAAGCAATTTTTTTTTCTCTTGATAGGCTTTTGTTTTAATTGTATGAACAGAACCTCCTAGTACTATATATGCCTTCCAAGCACCATTACAGATCTATTAACTTTATTTTCAGGTTTGTCTTCATATAAAAACAAGAAAGCTTTCTGCAAATTCTTCCAGGTGGGCCTTCTGGTGTCATCTTGGATGCTTTATTCTTTTATGTTTTTTTAATGGTGGTCCAGTCACTCATCTGGAATGATGTAATATAATAGTGAGTCCAAGATTACGGGCTTGCATATAAATCAGCAGTCATTATCTTCATATGTTATCACTGTCGCTGCTGTGGTTCTTATATTTGAAAATTGATTGGCAGGATGAATGGCTACAGCGGAGCTAACACTCGGAGAAGGGATAAACAAGGGCCCACTGTAGTCCACCAGAAGCCAGGGCCTCTTCAAACAATATTTGATCTTCTCCCAGATGAGGTTATTAACATAAACTTGTTGGTTTACTTTTGATTATTACTAAATGGGTCCTCCTATGCTCTATATACACAGACCCATACAGTACATCTCTGTGTAGTCCTGTGTTGTCTAGTTCTTCTAAGTGTGTTTGTGGACCTAACAAGCGAAGTATCTATTTCAGGTTGTTGAACATAGTTATTCCTGTGCACTTGAGAGGTCGTTCTTGTATCATGGTCGTATGTATGTTTCAACGTGGCACATTTGCTTCCATTCCAATGTGTTTTCAAAGCAAATGAAGGTCAGACTATCCTTCTATTTTGCCATGGTTGAGTGAATTTTATAGACATAGGCTGTTTCTTTTAAGAGATTGGTGGTCTAATACAAGGGAAAGAGGAAAAAGTAAGTTTGGCTCTTCTGGCTATGTGAATGGTATGTTAGGATTTTGATTTGGCTTAATGTGTTGAGATTTTCTTGAGTATGGTATAGATGGCAGTCAAGAAATGTTGAGAATATCATTTATATTTTTTGATAGAAGAGAATATCATTGATATAACCCCTTTTTTAACATTTGACAGGAATATGGTTTAGATGGCAGTCAAGAAATATTGAGAATATCATTTATATTTTTTGATAGAGGAGAATATCATTTATATTATTAACCCCCCCTTTTTTTTTACATTTGGCAGGTGATTATTCCATTTGAAAATATAGACGAGGTGCAAGCTCTGTTTCTTTTCCTCTGTCTTCCCTTTTCTGTGTTCTACTCACTTCATATATTAATTAAATGTTGAAACATACCTTCTATGGAACTTTTCTGGTTTTCCATAGATTCGGAGGAGTCAGCATGCATTTATTAATCCTGCCATAACAATTATTCTTCGCATGGGTGCTGGTGGACATGGTGTGCCTCCTTTGGGAAGTCCTGATGGTTAGTGATTTACTCTACATGCTATTCCATTATTAATTTTCTGGAAAAATGAGAAATATGAAGAGCCTTTATCAATTGTATTCTTATAATGCAATGTGTTTAGTACTTGTCCATATTTCTTCACATATTCAAACAATTCAAGTATGTCATGGACTGTGTCTTCTTTTTGGTGTGGCTATAGATTTTTTAATGCGTGCACACACACACACACACATACATATCATCATGGCATTTGTTTATGCATGATTATTTGTCATATTCTATTGTTGACTTTTATACTTTCTTGAAGACTGTTGTCTTATGTCTGATAACCTTTCTATTACAAAATTTGAGTAGGTGATGTTTTGTAGCAGAGAACTGCTAACATTGTTGTAAGTCATAAATGATGCCCCTTTTCAGATGGTATGAGTATAAATTGTCATTTTGGTTCTCTATTTCAGGTAGAGTCAGGTACAAGTTTGCTTCATTTTGGAATAGGAATCATGCATTAAGAAATTTGCAACGTGCAGCAAAGAATTTCCATGAAATGCTGGAAGCGGAGAAGAAGGTTATCCCTCTTGCTTCAATTTGGAGTTCTTTATCATATAATTACAATTTCAGAGTTTCGGCATTTCAATCCTTTTGTTCTAGAAAATATAGAAAATTTAAAACTGATAATAGCTCTCTTACCTGCTTTGCCATGATTTGGGGATGTAGATTCTGAATTGGAGCCATTATTGTCGGGCCTGATACCTTGTTCAAAAATTTGCATATTACTTTGAATAGCTCGACCTAATTTAGAAGATTTTGTGTGATCAACTTGGCTCTTATTTTAGGAAAATGCACAGTCAGAACTACGTGCACAAAGCAGTTCTGTGAGAGGAAATAAGATCCTGGATAAGGTTCCTGAAGAAATCATGCCCGAAATTGGGAAAAAGCAACCTTTTATCAAAGAAGAGGTTTTAGTTGGCATCTACAATGTATGCATCGACTTTTCCTTTTGTCTCCTTTAGTTCAATTGTCCATCGTTTGTTGATATCTAATTGAGTGAAACTTCTTCAGGATGCTTTCCCATGCACTGCTGAACAGTTCTTTGACTTGCTGTTAACTGATGATTCAAGATTTACTAGTGAATATCGTTCAGTACGAAAGGATACTAATCTTGTGGTAAGTTTTCCTTGGTTGCTTACACTAAATCTGGTTAAAATTGTCAATATTTGAAATATTATGATGAAAACCAAATGTGATAGCTAATTACATCAGAAATGTTCTCACCCAACCTGGGGTTTTATTTCAAATAGGACTTTTTGAGGCCCAATGTCATTAAATGCAAGGTCAGATTCAGAATAAGAAATTGATTGAACTAGTTCATCATTTTCTAAATTTTTTTCTCAATGTCATCATCTCTGTGACACTTCTTGAAGTTACGCATTGTCATGGGCCATTAGTTAAATTAAGAAATTGGAATGCTGTTCTCAGCAACTTTTGGTACTGTGATAACATAGATGTTTGGTGTTTTAGATGAAAATTGAAGCCCCAGATTATTGGGTTGTGGCCTCCTTTAACACCTATGTTATGCCTTTAGTATGTACTGTATGGATGTAGAATTTTGATAACCATGTGCATTTCATATTTTAAGTTTAACTGCTTTATGGGATATGCTTTTTTCCCAGATGGGACAGTGGCATACAGCTGATGAATATGACGGTCAAGTTAGAGAAATAACCTTCAGATCCCTTTGTAACAGTCCTATGTGCCCTCCAGACACTGCCATGACAGAGTGGCAACATCATGTTCTGTCTCCAGACAAGAAAAAACTGGTGCGACAACTTCTATCTACTCATGGCTATACCACCAAGAAAGAATAATGACGGTGGTTGTTATAATGATGTTTTTATGGCCTAGTTATATTCAATATTTTAACTCATACTTTAAAATTGTGGTCTTCTTCTCTTTAATATCAAATTTCTGATAAGATGGTGCCTCTTCTTCAGGTGTTTGAGACTGTGCAACAGGCACATGATGTTCCATTTGGATCCTACTTTGAGGTATATGATGGTTGGACATCTAAAAATTAGCAGTTTAATAATTTGATTGAGACTTTTCTTTCCTCTTTTTTTTTGACATTTGATGTGGATTTTCCTTTTCCATGTAGCTTTCCAAATGATTGAATTGAGCACACTTTTGTGTCCTGACATATTTTATTCTAATATCTAATCATTTTTATTAGAGAATGTGACATTAATTTTTTTGGTGTCAATCAGGTACACTGTAAATGGAGTTTGGAGACAATGGATCAAAGTTCATGTAATCTAGAAATAAAAGTGGGTAAGTCTTGGTTGAAACTTATGAACATTGTCTTGTTTTTACCTTCTTTCCCCGCCTTAAGCCTTTCTTAGGTGCTGGGCTCCTTTGCCAATAATGACAATGCAAATAAAGCGTGGTTAAAACAAAATCTCCTGCCATCCCTGCATTGAATGTCTGTTGTGTTCAGGAGCATAACATTGAGCAAATTGCTGACTCCTTTCTGCAGGTGCGCATTTTAAGAAATGGTGTGTGATGCAATCGAAAATAAAGACGGGGGCAGTCAACGAGGTTGGTTGATTAACAGACTTCATTCTAATATGAATTCCGTTTAAATTCATACGTTTCTAATTATTCTGTGTATTGTGGTAACTCAATGTAGTACAAGAAAGAAGTTGACGTTATGCTAGAAGTTGCTCGTTCGTATGTAACATTGCACGCTGCTTCTGGTGGTGAAGCTGACAAGGCATCTGTATCTCATCCTGCAACTGTGGACAACAGCTGATGGCAACCTCAGATTAGGATATTGTTTATTTATATGTGCAAAATGTAACTCCTTTTTCATTCTACTATTCTTTAACATTCGGAATCCACGGAAGTCAGTCATATATGATGGCAATAGGTTTTTATTGTTTTGTCTTGTGTCTCTCGATTCGTATGTGTTACTTTGTGCCTGTTCTAGTGTTTCTAAGTTATTGATACACACAAGAGAAATGAAATTTCTCTTTTTTTTTTTTATGTATTAAAAAAGGATTTTTATTGAACTAAAGTAAAGTAATTACATTGTTTAGTAGGCATTTTGGAATGGGAATGTATATTTCATTAAATAATGGAATTTTTGTTCTATCACAAAAGCAATGGAATGAGTTATTTTATCAATGGAATGAGTTATTTTATCATTTATGGATTGATTTTTTCATATTTTTATTTCTTATATCTTTTATATATTTCAAAATTATCTTTATATTAATAAATAATAAAATAATTTTATCTTTTTTGGAGGTATATTATTTATAAAAAAATATTATTTATTATATAAAATTATTTAATATAAAACAAAAATTTATAAATTAAAATTTACTGATATATAAGGAGAGTTAAAATTATAAAAAGAATGTTAGTATTGAAGAACAAAATAATGTTATATTGTGAATGTTGAAGGTTTTTTGATAATTAGTATAATGAATATCTATAAATATAAATTAATTTTTTAACTTATATGTTATAATTATTATTTTGTTAGGAGCCATTTGGTTTATACAAGGAGTAAATAATATTGAAAGTCTCTTAATTGACACTAAAGGAGCAGAGTCGTGTAGTATTTGATTTAATTATAAACTTTATTGAAAGTATTATAAAAATGACTAAAATGCTTTACAAAAATTTATGTTCTTTTGTCAAGACACTGTGTAAATTTTTAAAAAATATTCTTGTCATTATTTAAATTTTACAAGGATAATTTTGTATTTTGTTTCATTGAAAGCATAGGAAATAAAACTTACCTAAGGAGGCTAAGCAAACAACTTCCTATGCTTTATGTGAAGTAAAACTTCTTTCATTTTTTTAGTTAGTAGCCAACTAAAAAATGCAAGTACTTTTTACTTCTTAGGAAGTTTATTTCCCGTAGAACTTTTTGGGAACCAAATGATTTCTTAGTATTGCAATATAACCTATTTAACTCATATATAATTGTTTTATAACTTGAGAAATTGAAACTTTGCATGTTTTTATTACTTTTAAATAAATATTTTACTATTTTTTTTAATGTGAGGATATTATTATAATTCATTACATCTTTTCATTCTATTTTTATAATATTTTATTGAATCAAATATAATTATAAAATAGAATACTTATTTTATTTTTAAGCATATTAAACATAATTATGAAATAAATATTTCATTTTATTACATTTTTATTCTTATTTCATTTTATTTTATCCAATCAAATGGAATATAATTATTTTGTTTATATCGGAATTGTCTATTTTAAGATGAGTAATCAATATCGATGAAAAAGCTAACTGCACATTGTTTCTTAAGAATATCTTGCCTTGCACAGCTAATGGTAGTTTGGTTGGATGAGATAGAAAAAAATAAGAATGAATACAAAATTTATTTGGTAGTTACTATAAAATAAGAATATTTATTCCATTAAATGATGAAAACTTCATTTCACTATACAAGCAATGAAATGAGATATTTTACCATTTATGTATTGACTTTTATTCTCATCTCTATTCTTTACATCTTTTATATATTTTAAAAATATATTTATATTAATAAAATAATTTCATCTTTTAATATTTTTACTATAAAAATATTTTGATAATTATATTTTTAATAATAAAATTTAAAATAAGATATTATATATTATTTATAAAATAAATATTATTTATTATGTAAAATTATTTAATATAAAAATAAAAATAAATGAATTAGAATTGATGATATATATATAAGGAGGGTCAAAATTATGAAAAGAAGGATAATATTGAAAAACAAAATACGATATTATTAATAAATGTTAGAGATTATTGACAATTAATAAAGTGAATATTTAGAAAATATGAATTAATTATTTAACTTATATGTTATAATTATTATTTTGTTAGTATTGGAATATCACCTATTTAATTTATATATAATTATTATATAATTTGAGAAATTAAAATCTTACATATTTTTATTACTTTTAAATAATTATTTTATTATTTTTTATTGTAAGAATATTATTATAATTAACTGTAATTTTCAATTCCATTCTTATTATATTTTATTGTATTAAACATAATTATGAAATAAATATAAATAAATAAAATTATTCATATAAAAATATTTTGATTTAAATAAACAGAGGCTTAGCTGCCTAACCTTTTATCCCTTTCCCAACTCAAATTTACATTCTTTACATTCTTGTCATTTTCCACGCTTTTGCGATTAAAACAAACTTATACATATTTTAGTAACCAGTGGAGTTCCGTGCATGGCACGAGATCTAGTATTAAAAAAAAATAAGTAAAAATTATCAAAAAGAAATATATTAAAATTTAAAATTTTGGAGGTCTTAAATTTACTCATAAAATTATCACGCGGTTGAAAGAAAGGTGTAGTTAAAGCCATGAGGTTTCAAAATGAACACATTATGCCCTCTCTGACAGAGGATGAGATTGAAAGGGATATCATAGCTAGGTACCATCGTCAACTCCGGTGGTTCGAAACTGAAGATACTATAATAATTTTTAAAATTACATAGAGAAGAGCTATGTTTTACGGATATCGATATGTAGATATGGAAAAATACAGACACAGATATGGGGATATGTTATTTTTAAAAAATATAAGATACTGATACGTGAGGGATACGCTTAAATAATAAAAATATAGGGGTATATTTATAAATATTAAAAAAATATTATACTTATTTATAAATATATATTATAATTATTATTTTTTCATATGAAAATAAGTATTCATAATATTAAATAACAG
>JANHAO010013885.1:0-15616 GCA_026873985.1 Saraca asoca | reverse complement strand
CTGGTTGGGACCTTTACCAGCGTTTACAAACGCTGGTAAAGGTCAAAAAAAACGCTGGGAAAGGTCTTTTATGTTGTAGTGATAAAAGTAAGTTATGTCGAGTTAGATTTTAACAAAAATGTGATAGACTTACATAAAAAAAGAAAAGAAAAAAATATTTGACCTAATCTAGTCTACAAGCGAACTGTGGACTTAAAACTTGGCTTGGCTTGAATCATATATAAATTTTTTAAGATATGACTTATCTATTACTTTATATAGTTGAATCAATTATTAATAATTATTTTTTAAAAAATATTATTCACAATTATAATATTATAAAATAAATATAAGTAATATAATAATAATTAGAAAAAAATACACTGATCTTCCATATAATATTTAAAAATTATATAAATCTTTTATCTAATTTTAAAATCTATATAAAATCTCATTTAACATAGATTGGTTCGAAATATTTCTAGATTCATAATTTAAGCTAATTTTATCATTTAATTTTGGCCTCTCACCCTTTTAATCCTAGATCCATAATAGTTATAGTTCAAAGCAGTGGGAGCTCGAGAAATATTAATAGCTAAGGGTAATGAATAAATAAAAATTAAATATCTAAAATATTATTAATATAATAATTAAATAATATTATAGTGTATTCCGTTTGCGTGTGTGAGTTGAGCTTCTAACAGTGGCGAAGCAAGAAATTTTAATTTTTGAAACTAAATAATACCAATTTGAATATCATTAATTAATTAATAATTTCAATAGGTAAAGTGTTAGTATATTTCTGTTTACATGTGCGTGTGCAACCCACGTGTGTCACCAGCCGAGTTAAGTGCTTTGACTTTTATGAGAAGTAATTTTCTCTCTTTCACTGTGGGAGCAAGGGTGGAAGTGAGCATTTGGCCTAGAATCCCTAACCCCCTCACGTATTTGAAGCCTAATTTGATATAGTTATTTATAAAATAAAATGAATTTGTCCTTATTATATGTATTTTTTGGTACTACACGAGATAGACTGACAAAGGCCCCAAAATAAATGAGCCCAAATGAGAAAAGATCTAAGTTCATCAGATCGTTAGCTACAAGAGCACAGAATGAGACAAAAATCCCAGTTTGCTAAGGAATAAGTTTTGACTCGCATAGTCAACAATTTGCTTTGCGTGAGCTTGTATCGTCTATTGCGAGCTCACGGAATTCGATCTCCCTAACTAAAGGCCAGCAGCGACTTCGGATCAAGAGTCACAACACACGAACACGACACCTCGCCCAGCAAAAGAGCTCATCAAAGGGTAAACCTGAAGCAAGGATCCTCTTATATCAAGATTCGTGGGGCTAGTCCACAAGAAGCAGCATGTAGGGCCCATCTACAGAAAGTAATATACAAAAGTTGGCCAACAGCTTGTAGAAGTCATTTTGCAATAGTCTAGGCTATCTTGTACATTTATTTTGGTGTAATAGAAATACAAATTGTGCAATTACAATTATAATCTCTCAGCCTCTATAAATAAGAGAAGGGAGATCACTATAAGGGAGGTCTGAATGATATACTAAAATTCTGTAGAAATTTCTCCAGAATCAATAAAAACTATCGTGGACGTAGGGACCGGTATTAGCCAATTTTAGCCGAACCATGTTAAAAATCCTTCTCCATTCTTGTTGTTCTTCCTCTCCATCCTCTCCATTCCTTTCTGTGTTCAATCGAATTGCAATTTAAGTCCTTGGAACTCTTCTAGTTGACTAGATTTGAGACCAAATCAAAATCCAACATCAACATTTTGACGCCATATGTGGAGACTCATCTATATTCTAGTTAATGTTCCTTGTTCTGGTTGATTTCTTGTGCAGTTACAATGGCTAGAGGAGGAAGAACTCCCAAAAGTTCAAATGCTCTAATTGATCAACCGGTAGGTGCTCCTGTTGCTAGCATTATCGTCGGTACACATCCTGAAACTCACCGCCAGCCCACTACAGCTCTTGGAACAGATGAGGTGCAAATAGGTCACCAACTCCAGCAAACATTTGAGAATACAGTAAAAGAGTTGGCAGACGCAGTTAAAGCACTAATGCAAGCACAAGTTCTGGGTGCGCAAAATAAACCAAGATCGCTATGTAACTTCAACAGCTATATGAAAGAGCCCAGAAAGAAAAGTTCGTTAGGCAAACACATCGACACTCCCACTTAGCTTGTTCTACCAATTAGCGAATGAGATTAGAAGCCCATCAAACTCGTGAGAATCACGATAGTCAATGACTCGGGGGCCCATATCGAGCTGAGAGCTTGAACAAGTCCAACTAGGGAGATACTTCAGGTCGCTTCTCTCGTGACCCAAAGATAAAATAATTATGCGAAAGGCTAAAGCAACTAGAAGAGTGCCCTCCATTCAAGATGATCAAGCTCGCGATGAGGGTAGTTCACTTTTCTCTAAAGAAATTGAAGCGCAACCCCTCCCTCACAAACTCAAAGTTCCCACGATTCCACTATACGAATGAGACAGCAATCCATGCGACCATCTAGATGCATTCAATGTCTAGATGGATTTGCAAACAACTGACCCTCTAGTTAAATGTCATGTCTTTGCAGCTACATTAGGAAGCATACCTCGAGCATGGTTCAGAAGCCTTCCAGCTCGCAGTGTTACTAGCTGGGAAGAATGCCAAAAGAAATTTATCGATCAATACCGAGCTTTGAAAAGGCAGCTCGCACATCTTTGCCATCTTGTGATGATCTTTCAGCATAAGCATAAATCGCTGAAGGATTACATAATCAGATTCAGGCATGAGGCCAATTCAATAGAAAATCCCTCAGAGGAGAATATTTTGATGGCTATCTTAATGGGACTCTATAAAGATGGAAAGTTGTATAAAAGCCTGTACAAGTCCTCGATTAGAGATCTAGCTAAATTTTATGAACAGGCTACCAAGCAGATCAAGTGAAATGAGACCTTTGGCTCAAAGATGTCCAAGCAAAAAGACAAGGTGAATACCTCCACTCAAAGTAAAAAGAGGAGCATTTGAGATCAAAATAACTGCTCCGTTAGCCGGCTCACTAAAAGGACTGAAGACAAGTAACCTCAGCACCCAGGTTACCGTGACACTTATACTATCCTGTCTAATACTCAAGATAGGATATACATAGCAGAAAGGGACAGGGAGAATTTTAGGAGGCCTAACACTTCTAAGGTTCCCTACAGGTAAAGGAATAAAGAAGAGTTTTATACTTTTCACAATGAGGTCGAGCACGGTACTTCGAATTGCCGAGCACTCAGGGATGCGATCGAGGACCTAATCAAGAAAGGCCACCTAAGAGAGTATGTGGTGTGACTTGCAGGGTAACAAACCCGACAAAAGGATCCTGACTAAGGACAAGCCTCCGTAATGAGAACCATTTTGTAATGATATTTAGAAGCTAGTGCCTAAGTTGTTCTCTATCCCTGTTGAATGAAATTTTATTGTCATTGGCATTGTCCTAGAGCAATCTTTTGCTTACATATATTCAATTTGCTCTTTGCTATCAAGTGCACACGACCTTTAAGCTCGTATGCGGTCAGCTTTCTCAAGCAACATGTGTATCCAGATTTCCAACTATGACCTCTAGTACAATTAAGGTGTAGAGATGCTCAAAATAAACTCACTCCCAGTGAAGCTTTGAGTTCGCTAAGGCATGGAGATGCTTAAAATAAACTCATTGCCAACTGTAACCTCTGGTCCAATTGAAGCATGGAGACGTTCTATTGATGATGAAATTTGATTCGTGCAGAAGACCCAAACTTCAGCCAACAGGGAGGAGTTCAAGGATCCAATGCTACTTTTAAAGTGCAAAAGAAGATGGACCGAGAGGAAGAAGGGATGGCGAGATAGCAAGTTTAACGTGGTTCGCCTAAATCCGAATGGCACCGGACCCTACGTCCATAGTGAAGATTTTATTAGTGTACTGAGAAATGATTTTAGTAGAGTTTCTGCTTACAGAGTTAGCCTCTCCTGCTCTTCTAACAATGCAATCCTATTTATAGAGGAAGGAGGAGTTACATGCATTAATTACAAGTTATAGTTGTGTTACATCAAACTATAAATGGAAAAGACAATAAAAGGCTACAAACTAGCCATTACTGAATGTAGGTTGCAGGGTGGTCTCCTTAGGTTGGCTATAGACCTGAGCATATCGACGTCTGTTGCTTGGTATAGTTGTGCCAAACGAGGTGCCGGGTGCCCCGAGTGAGAATTCCTGGCTCGGGGGCATCACGGGAACCGCTGTAGCGAGCTTAGAGCTACTAAAGCAAGGTAGCAGGCTCGAGCAAGGTGATCAACGATTTGACGAGTTAGTCTTGTGATCTTCTCGCTGGGTCGCTGCGTCGTTGCCTCATGAGGCGAGAGTCGCTTCGAGGATGTATCTGAATGACCTCGCTGCTTCGCATCCTCACAAGGCGAGGCTTGCTTCGTAAGATAATGTCGGGATAACTTCACTGTGCTACTTTCTGATGGACAAAGCAAAGATCACCGAGTGCCTTTGGCATGCCCAGGGTTACGAGCTCTCGAAACCATTTTTTGCATATAACACGCTCAAAATAAACTCATTGTCAACTGTGACCTCTAGTCCAATTAAGGCATGGAGATGCTCAAAATAAACTCACTTCTAGCAAAGCCTTGAGCTTACTGAAGCATGAAGATACTCAAAATAAACTCATCCAGCGGAGCATTGAGCTCATTGAATAGTGGAAGCGCTAAAACAAAATTACTTGAGCGATTAAATTGCTATGGTATGGCTCGTAAGGTGTAGCTCTCATGCGACCTATCACTTGCAGCTTGCATGTAACTTCCTACTAGGCATAGCTCTCATGCGACCTATGTACTATTCATTATCAATTGAGGCACACCGATAGTCGGATTCATTGCTCATTGAGAAGCATAACCGATTGGTTGTTTAAATATCTCATTTTACTATGATTTGTAGGAATTCATATCATTATATGCAATATGCAGAATACTCAACACAACATACAAAGATTATGAAGAAAAGTTCATTCATTAAAAGCCTTATTTAACAAGGTAAATTTACATTAGAAGATTCAGAATACAAAATAGAAGTAGCCTATGGCTTTACATTCGGGAAAAAAAACTGGCTCATTGGAGAAGAACTCCAGCTAGTAGGAGAACTGGCGGGCACATTTGCTCTCAATCTTCTTCTTACCGCCCTTCTTGGTTCAGAGCTTCTTTCTAGCTCTCACCTAGCACTAAAAATTCAAAAAAAAGCCAGCGGATGTGGTTGGAAAGGCAAAACCCCATGGCATAACTATGAGAAAATAATCCAAAATCTATGCAAGATCTTCCAAAATCCTTGAAGAAGGATTGCCCATAAAGGCTTCCTATGCAACTGACTATACAAGCCTCACCAGAAAGGCACACCTTCAGAAATATGGGGGACTTATCTAGGGCACCCATAAATCACTCAGTGAAGAAGGAAGAAGAACTTCTCATGCTTTAAATAGACCAGCCTGGTCTTACTGAAGAGTCGAGAAAACATCTAGCCACTTTCATTAAATGCCTTTGAAAAGAATGAGGCTGACTTATAAATGGCTATGAAGCACATACAGTAAGAGGTATGACTTGGAACAGATGAAACAATAGGCTGGCCGTAGACTGTGACTGCACAATAATCCACAAATGAAGCATTTTCCAGTGAATTACAACTCCTAGCCCGCGAAGCAAGTCAAGAGTAAATGGGGCTAATGTTATAGGTATTTTCTGGTACTATGCGTGATGGGTTGGCAAAGGCCTTGCAGTAGATAAGCCCAAATGAGAAAAGAGCTAAGTTCATCATATCGCCGGCTATAAGAACACAGAATGAGGCAAAAACCTTAGCTCGCTAAGGAACAAGCTCCGGCTAGCATAGTCAACAATTTACATTACGCGAGCTCGCAGAGTTCAATCTCACTGACTAAAGGCCAGTAGTGACTTCAGACCAAGAGTCCTAGCTCGTGAACACGATATCTCACCCAGTAAAAGGGCTCATCAAGGGTAAACTTGAAGCAGGGATCCTCTCAGACCAAGATTCATGGGGTCAGTCTACAAGAAGTAATGTGTAGGGCCCACTTGCATAAAGCAATCTACAGAAGTTAGCCAGCAGCCTGCAAAAGTCATTTTACAATAGTTTAGATTGACTTGTACATTTATTTTGATATAACAAAAATACAAACTATGCAATTACAATTGTAACCTCCTAGCCTTTATAAATAAGAAGAGGGAGATCACTATAAGGGAGGTTTGAAAGATATATAGAGACTTTGTAGAATTTTCTCCGTAATCAATAAAAGATACCGTGGACGTAGGGACTGGTACTACCCAATTTTAGCCAAATCACATTAAAAATCCTTCAACATTCTTTGCATTCTTCCTTTGCATCCTCTCTATTCCTTCCTATGTTCGACCGGATTGCAGTTTGAGTCTTTGGAAATCTTTTGGTTAATTAGATTTGGGACAGAACCGAAATCTATCATCAATAATACTTAACTTTTAATTCAATTTAAAAAATTGGTCAAGCCAAATTAATTAAAGTCTAACCTATTAGTTTATTAGACTAATCCATATTTTATATATCAAATTATAAATATATATAATATTTAAAAGAAAAATGATAGACAATTTAAAAAGTGTATAAAAGAAGTATAATACTTACCCATTCTTTTAATTTTGGACTATGCTATAATATTATATTATGATTATTTAGATGATTAATACATAATTGTTAGAAAAAAATATATTAACCTCCTCTATAGTATTTGAAAATTACATGGACCTCCCATTTAATTTCAAAACCTACACAAGCTTTCTTTAAAGTTTGAAATTTACAATCCTTGAATCTTGTTTAATTAGTTATTTACGTTAACTTAACATTAGTCAGCCTATTAGAAGTTAAATTTTATCAAAAAATATCAAAATTGCCCTTAGATGTTAAATTTTATCGTAAAATATCAAAATTATCCTTTATGGATTATATATTGGTTGGCTTCTTTTGTTGAAGGTTATTTGTAGATTGTTGAGAAGTCTCTTCACTCTATTTAACTTTCCTCTTTTTCCAATGAAGAAATATTCTGCAACCCATTTTTCTTTTCTTCTCTCTTCTTTTTTTGCAATGAAGAAATATCCTCTAACCCATTTCATTATGCCTTTAAATGTAAACAGTGGGTTTAATAGAGGATTAAGATTTTTGAAGAATAAATGTAAATGTGGACAAGTTGTATATGTAAAGATATTAGATTCTAAAAAAAAAAAAAAAAACCAAAATCAATCAATGAAAAAAATCATAAAATTAATAAAAAAAAACCCAAAGATCAATAAGGAAAAACCTTAAAATCAATTGCAAAAAACCTAAAATCAATTAACAGAAAAAAAATCAATAAACTATCATAAAATCCTAATGTTATTTTCACAAATATTAGATGAGAAAAAATTGGATTTTCAATTAGTAATCAATAAGGTTCTGTTAACGGTGGAATCTGGTTCTGAGCCAAACTCTGACCAACTGAGTGATTTTGGAACCCTAAATTGCTTTTTGGTGAATGAAAATAAGAAATGAAGAGAAGTAAAGATGGTGAGGAGGAAATGTTGTGATGGAATGCTGTATTTTAATGTGATTCGATTAAAATTAGGTGACACCGGTCTCTATGTCCATGGTAGCTTTTTATTTATCTGAAAAAATTTTATAGAGTGCTGATTTGGCTTATTTCTGCCTGCCCTACAGGGGTTCTCCTCCCCCTTTTTATAGAGGAAGAGAAGTTACATGTAATAATTACAAGTTGTAATTCTGTTACATCAAATAATAAATGTACAAGACAATATAATCTCCTGCAATCTGACTACTGCAGGTTACTTTCTGCGAGGTGGGCCCCTCCTGTATGCTAAAATTGAGGTTTGACGTGAACCTGTCTAGAGCTCCATCTCGCTGAGCTTCTCGCTCAGACGGTGTTTCTTCCTGTGAGCTTATATCCTCGCGGTTGTCGCTTTCTTTCGCTCAACGAGGACAAGCTTGCCTATAGAGAGGTGAGCTCGTGCAGGAATAGTTGTCAAGCACATGAGTCGGGATTTAGTGTCCATATCCTCATCGAGCTGGATGTCTCCTGCCTTGGACTTAGTCTCTGCTGAGCCTTCAGTCTGTTTTGCGAGACTGATTTTTACCCGCAACAGGTTCATTTAGGGATTCTTACTTTGACTCAACAAGTTCCAAATTCAGATTTAATACAAAGGAAAAAATGAGAAATTCTTTCTATGGTAGATTAAATTCAACGGCATTTTAGTTATTAGATTTTTCATTCTATTAAAACATTATTTTTTAATAAAATCTTGACATTTTTTATGAATATACCAAAAAGACCTCTGATAAATTGGGTGCGTAGATTTTGAAATTAAATAAGAGATCTGCGTAGTTTTTGAATATTATATGGAAGGTTAATGTATTTTTTTCTTAATAAAATAATATAAAGAAAATAATACTTTTAAGGAGATAATGAATTAATCAAAATATATATGAAAAATGCACAATAAGTATAACATGTAACAATAAGGGGGAAAAAAAGTATCTCAATATCTATAAATTACATAACCTTTGATCACTTATATAAATTAGATATTAGGGTTCTCTTTGTTTTGTTAAAAAAAAATATTTTTTATAACAAAATTTTATTTATATATAAGTAAAAGTTTTTCACATCATTTATATATTTTATAATTAATACACTAATAAATGGTGTTATCATAATGGGAAAAATAACTTTCTACTTAAAATATTAAATGTTATTTTTTTGTCTAACTCTTTACATATGTTATTAAATAAATAAAATATTTTCTGTTATCATAATATTTTATACCAAGTAAATGAATTATTTTTTTTTTTGAAGATTCTTTTATCTGGCTCATTATCTCTAATATTATACAAAAGAATGACCTGTCAACTCTACTATTGCTACAAATTGAAGGGGAGGAGATAACAAAAAAGAGTGAATAGTAGTGGATGGACCAGGACTGCATTTTTCTTCGAAAACTTACATAGATCCTATAGATAAAGCATGAGGGCGTGGGTGGACTTACCCTAGGAGCCTCCTATGTATTTGCAATTTGCACAAGATTAGAATTAAAATCTAAAACTTTTATGTCTTAGACCTTCCAATACTACAGTACTATTTCAATGTAATTTTTAAATAATGTTATGCTTACGTCTATCATTCATTTTTTTTTAATATTTACAACCGAATTCCACAATAAAACTCGCAGACATTATTACAAAATGTGTACAACTTATGCTTAAAAAATTGAGGTGATGTTATATTTTTGCAATTTTTCTTGAATTATACTTTGATATGTATTCGATAAAATTTATATTAATATACATTATTGTAAATATTGTGAAAAAAATTTATTTTTTTGTATAATTTTTATATAGAAAATAGAAATTTTTTTAAAAAGATTGATTTAATTTTGAATTACAGAATTACAACATTTTATATATTTATTACACACATAATTTTTTATAAAAAAAATATAAATTTATAAAAATCTTACCTTCTTATAAATTTTATAAAAATTTACCAAATTTCTAAATAAATACGGAAAGATTATTAAATTTTCTTTCATTGACCTAGGTTTAGGAATTAGTACTTGCTGAAGCCCACCTATTTTCATTATTAGTAGTATAGTACAACGCATATGTATCTACAAGTTCACGTGTGATCGTGATTTCCATAACTCTACCTTAATTTCTTGGTCCACAATTTCCCAATTTCTTTTGCTTAAGATGGCCATGAGGACATAGACGGTACTTCACAACTTTTGAGCCTTTGACAAATTGGATGGGTCTGTTACCCAGCTCAGCAGTTGGTACATGTCATTCTACGGTAACTACCGGACCGTCCGGACAACTGTATTTTATGGTGTTAGCCATTAAATCTCCTATCATTTTCTGCAAGCCAAGAAGAAGAAAAGGGACCAGTATGGTGATGGAAATGGCATTTTTATCATTGAGCTGTACGTAACTTCAATTTTAAGTACCCAAATCCCAGAGATTCGTGGGATATCAAGGCTCCTTGATTGTGGGACATATTGGGTTGAGTCTATATGATTTGAGAAGGAACGCCGGTGTTATTTACACCTACTTTTATGTTTGATTTATTGTAATTTTAGTATGAGAGAAAATAAATTAAACTTGTAAATATTTGGATAGAAGACGTACTAATCGGAAAGGAAATACTTTCTTATATGTGTTTTTTTTATATTAATATCATGATATGTTAAAGGTTGTTTTTATGCCTATGACATGGAGTGTATATGAATATGTGATTTTAAGTTTAGTGATAAAATTAAATTTTCAACTAATTTACTTATTATGATTGAGTAATTTTTTATATTAAAAAGTTACTATAAGTATAAGATATTCTCATAAAATTTGTAAAAGTATGTATTAATATAAATTTTCTCTAATACATATCAAAACACAACCCATAAAATTAAGTCAAATTAAAAACTATGTGTGTAAATGTGAAGAATGATGACATAAAGAATATCATATATCTAGTATTATTCAAAGTTTCAGTGACACATGTCAAGCAATTGTTTCAAAAAAATCAAGTTATTTGGAGGAGATTTAAAAATAATTTTATTATAATTCTAGCACGCCTTCTGATAACTTTTTAAATTTAAAGTATGGATATTACATATTCTCACGGAAAAAAAAATTAAATTCTTAATATTCAGTAAGTTCTTATATAAATAAAAGTGTAAATTATTTTTTAAAATTCAGAAATGATTTTAATTTAACCCTACCCACAATAAAATTATTGGTTGCACGCTGCTCCAGCGGCTAGTCAGTACTAAATGGAGAAAGGAAAAGAATGGGAAAAAGAAGATATTTGGCTGCAGTTGGATGTCGGTGCGACCGTACATGCATGAGGCGCTAAGATGGAGGAGGGACAGGCTGTGTAGGGAAAGCCAAAGAAAAAGAAAGAACGAAGAAGAGAGAGATCGAAATGAAATGGGTGGGAGAGGCTCTTGAGATCTGATCACATATTTATTTGGAGGCCCTACCCAGATTTTCTCGCTGACCATCACTGTGGATTTGAGTGGGAAAATGCTTCGAACCCGACGTCACATCGTGCGTCTGATAGCGCAGTTTCATCTCCCCTGCCTTTTGCCAATGTTGAATTTTCTTCTGTATTTTACACCTGACTGTTAAACACGTTTGTTTTCCGGGAAAATATTCACAACGGGCGAATAGGACGAGTTGCCCTTTTTTTTCAAAATACTAAAAAAAAAATTATGTTTCTATGAAAATTTGTACTGATATATATTTTTATAAATTTTGTAAAAAATTTCATGCTTTTTATAATTTTTTATTAAAAGTTATAATTTTTATATCAAAGTGAGAAAATTTTAGAAATTTTTTTTATACAAGCTCAAATAATGAAGTTAAAATTTTTTATATATTTATTACATGTAAAATTCATATATTTTTGTAATTTTTTTTAAAAAATTAAGAGATTTTATATAAGGTATAAATTTTATAGCTTTTATATTAAATTTTATAAAATCTTATAAAATTCTTTAGTGTACATCATAATATTATTTTATAAATAGTCCCATGAAATAAGGCTTATGCTCTGTTTGGGAGCTTTGATTAAAAATGAGAAAAATGAATAAATATGAAATGATGATTTTGTCATGCTTCTTTGAGCTCCTTCTCTGCCCAATATTTCATTCGGATTTAGATCCCTTCTTAAAAAAAAAAAAAAAATTGATAGCGTCAATCTTTGACAGAGATAAACGTATAAAATTATATAGGGGTATAAATTTTTTATGAATCTGAATTCCCACGTTTTCTTTATTGTCCATTTTTCTAATTTTTAGAAAGGTAAAGACAAAAAATTTTATTCTAAAATCCAATTTTTTTTATCGGAACCCCATTACATTAATGAATGAGAAAAATATAAATTATCCTTCTAAAGTTTAAACAAATGACAAAAATAATATATAAATTTTAAAATTTTACATATTATTCTCTAAATTTTACAAAAACCGTTTGAAACTGTTTATATTATTGTTAAAAACTAACAAAGGAGACAAATATAAACCACTCGTGATCCCAATTTTTTTTCTCTCAATTTAACCATGTTACAAGAGGAAAGTCACCATTTATAATCAAATGAATGGAAAACAATTAATTTTTTTATACTTCTTTTAGCAAAATGATACGAGTGGCTCAATTCATACTTTGTTTCAAGAAAAATAAAACAAAACTCTCTTATATTTTCATCAAATACAAAAATTCCTAATCATATTTTACCTACAAATTCCAAAATCTAACTTACAATGTAAAATATAAGTTCAACAAATGTATTAAACAAAAATTAGAAAGGTCTTATATCATTTGCAAAATAATTATATATTAGGAAATAAAGAGAAATTTTTTTTATAAAATACACAAAATAATGAGAGTTTAGATTAATAAAATTCAAAAATCTTACCTCAAAATTTAGAAGAAATTTCAAACATCTACATCTTTGATCCTCTTCGATTTTCTTAAAGAATTATAACATAAAATTTACGTTTTTTTTAATTAAATAGTGATTTAATACGTAAGAAATGAACATTAAAAATTAGTTTTGAGGCCAAGAGTGGCTCAAGTGTGCCACTTCCGTTTAATTTGTTTTAATAACAAGATAGATGATTTTTTTTTTGAAAGTTCGCAGGATAATATATAAGATTTTAAGATTTATGTATCATTTTTAACATTCATATAAATTTCAAGAGAGTAATTTATATTTTTTTAAAATAATTTTTATATTTATCTTTCTTCTAAATTTACATATTCTTTTTTCATAAAAAAAAAAAGAGAGGAAATTTATACTTATTTTTTACAAAATGGAAGATATCCAAATTCTATTCACAAGGGTAAATCTTCTAAAAAATTGACAGTGCATGCTATAATCGAACAACCTTGCCGCTTGACAGAATTTTTTTTTTTTTTTTGCATTATTATTATTTTTAACTTTTGCCTTGCCTTTGTCATAAATGCTCACAAGCAGTGACGGATCCACGTGGAAGCCAGTGGGGGTTGAAGCCCCCACTTAGTTTTTGACACATCACACATGAAAAATAAAATAAAATTTTTGTTAGGGATTAAATTGAAATTTTTTTTTTTGGATGAGCCTTTGTGAAATAAGTTAAAAATATTTCGGGCCAAAATGTAAATTTTTCCATTTTATTTTTAGCATATATTTCCAGCCAGTCTTTTCTCTCTCCGCACTTTGCAGTACGATTGTCTCTACCTTCTTCCTCCGCTAGACTTCTGGCCACCCTTCCTCCTCTGGTACGATCTTCTTCTCTTCGGCAATCTTCTTCGTTCGACAAGCTCAAGACGATGGTTTCGGTCGACCAGCCAGCACTTATCTCTGGCGTTGTCTTCTTCTTCCTCAAAGTCCTGAATGGAGTCTCTCTCTCTCCCAAAGCTTCTGGTCAAGTCAGCTGTGCTTTTCGGTGATCCACAGTGTGATAGCGCCGATCATCCTTTCCGGCGGCATCCCTCCTTCTTCAGCCAACTCGGTGACAGCTTCTTCTCCTGTTTCCGGCGAGCCTTCCTTCCCCTGTTCTGCCATTGTTTAGCCAGCAATGATCTTCAGCTTGCCGATAAAATTTTTTATTGATTTGCCAGCCCCCACTGAGTTCAAATCCTACGTCCGCCACTGCTCACAAGTTTCTCCCACTTTTTGTTGCAAAACACTAGGATTGTTTTTCCATTTTTCTTAAAAATTGTCTTCGAATATTATTTTTTACCAATGATTTTAATATTATAGAGTTAATTAAAATTAAATTAAATATATAAAATTTTAATTAAATATAAAAATAAATTTAAAATTATATGTGAAACATGATGTAATAAATTAACTTATAATAATATTATAATTTTTATTTAAAAATTCATATAATAACATTTAACTAATAAAGCAGCTAGTCAATTAAATACACAATAAATATTAATTAGTGTTGGTTGAAGTCAAAACAAAGCATAATGAATTTTGGGAGATGAAGAGGAGTGACTAAAACAATTTCACTTGTTTGGTTGACAAATGAAAGGGTGAAGGAAGTAAAATTAGACGGAAAATAAGGGTGGGACCCATGGCAAAGTTTTCACTCCAATTTTGGGATGAAAATTGAGTTATTCGCAGACGCTAAAATTTACTCTCCAAAAATATCCTATTTTTCAAACAGATAAAATTGTTTGAGAAAAATGGGCAAACACTGCTTTAAATCAATCAATTTTTAGCTGTTAATATTATAAAAATAATAATTTTTTATGATTTTTCCCACGATTTACTAATTGTGAAAAAATAAAGTGTGAATACATTTTTTTACGAACTTTGTCACGGCACCTATGATTTTAGGTTTATTATTTTTTGAAGTTTCCCACATTAATTTCCCTCTGCATTAGCTATAGGATTTGTTTAAAAAGGAAAATAAATTGCTTTCCCATAGCATATATCATTTGAAAGTGTATATATATTATTTTTATTATTATATTATAAATCAATTACACATATTAAAATTAATATTGAAATTGATTAAAATAAAATTGAAAATATTAAAATGAATAAAACTTATTTTCATAAATATTATTATAATACTCTCCAAATTATTTACAAAATGGAAACAAAATCAAGGATCATCCAAATATTCGTGATTCTGTTCATGTGGTCCTCTTCCTCCTCATCCTCGTCATGCTCAGGGTGCTCATTAGGATTATTGGAAAGCAGGCCTAGGGCATCGAATATCATCTTGAACTTCAGTTTACTCTATTTCCACTTCCCTTTAAGATTTGCAATCTCCCAATCATAACTCGACAATTCCTACTTGAAAGCTGCTTCCATGTGAGCCATCTCTTGGCTCCGAGCTATGATTCAACACTTTATCTCCTTCTTGTTGATGACCCAAGAGGAGAAATGACCGCATGAAGAGTACCTAGTGCTAATGGAGGGCACCTCTATGTTAAGGCTATAGATTTTGTTCTGGTTTAACTCACTTATCATTTAAAGCCAAGCTATCTCCTCAATCTTAAGAGTGAGTTATAAAATATTAAAGGTGTTTGCTGTAGTAGGCTAGGTGGACAAAATTTTTACAGCCTTTTAAGTGGATGCAACCTACAAAAAATAAAAATAAAAATGTTAGATATATCATGGTAATTTGTTAACTTAACAATATATAAATAAATTCATAAACACAATATAGATCCTTGTTGATTACTTATCCACCCATGTGTTGTCCTTCATTTTGTGGTTAGTGTGTTTGAACACCTTGAGGATGCTGGGCTGACTCCCTAATGGCTTATCATGCATTTTAGAGCATTAGCATTAAATATGAATTAAATTAAATTGAAAGTTAATTCTAAGACAAATTGAATCTAAATAGATCTCACCAAACACCTCTTATGTTCAATGACAAGGATAGAACCATCAATGTGATAGGTAGGTCCCTGACCACTGGTGGAAGTCTAATTCTTCCTTGTTAACCTTAAAGAGTTTTGTTAACCCCAAAAGAGCTTTTATTAGTTTTGAATGTTGAAAAATAACTGAAAACTTCAATGTTA
>JANHAO010013884.1:0-15624 GCA_026873985.1 Saraca asoca | reverse complement strand
ATGATTAATGAGTCTTATGCAAAACTCAACCACAAACAATCCATCAAGATCTCAATGCATTGCTTAGTTTTCCTATTCTCTTCTAAAAGTGATTATCAAAATCTTAATAACCATATTAATATCTAAATGAAATGGATCCATTCAACTCAGATATCACAATAAAAACAAAGAGGAAAGGAAGAGAAGTAGCCAGCAATTTGAATGCAAAATGAAGGAACAAGATCTCCACATTAATCTTCAAGTGTCAACCGTTAGATGATTACAAAGTTAGCCTTCCACGGAGGTAGAAAATACAAAGAAAAATGAAGAAAAATATCCTACTCTACTGCTAGAAAAACTAAACTAAAACTACTCTAAAACTTACTTACAAAACTAAACTAAGAAGCCAAAACAAAAAGGTCTTGCCTGGGCAAAAGAAGGTAGCTGCTAAGTAGGTGAGTAGGCAATGATTATGGTGCAGTGTAGTTTGGTTTTGCTTACTACCTCCACTTGCATGTTCTATCTCAAATGTAGACTGCTTTCTTCTGGTTTTTTACTAAATTATGGGTCTCCAGCTGGCTGAGGGTTAGCTGGTTCAAGAGATGGTTCAATGGGCTCAAGATCCATGCCAATTGGGGGCCTTAAAACCAAATTCTACAGAGGCCCATTTTTGTAGCATTTCTGCCTCTCTATTTCATCTCATTTTGCATGCCCATAATGATGTTTTCAGCTCAGGAAGTATTCATAATAAATGTGGATTTATATATCATCTTCCAATTGGGCTTAGTTTTACCTTAATTGGACTTCTATAACTCCAGTTATGGTCTGATAAGTGTACAAAGGTCAGGCTGCCTAAGATAATATTTTGGCTTCAAATTTAACTCCAAATTTAGATAGCTAATTGCATGATTCAGCCTTGGAGGTCTTCATGAAAGTTGTAGGGCTATGTCTTAGCTTTCCTACAAGATAAGAATCATGTCAATCGGACAATTGTATCTCAAGGTATGACTAAAATACAGAAACTACTCAAAATGGCCGAATTATACAGAATTTTCCAATATGATTCTAATTGACATCACACCATAAATACAAGCTAACATAGCTTAAGTAAGCCAATTTTGGACCTTAAAATGCTAAGTGAGAGGACAATTAAATGAGTAAAATATTTTGTTATCAAGAGGACAAAAGTGAAGTGAAAATAAAGTAAAGTGAAAGAAAGAAATCTTTAATTTTCTTTAAAATTAATTGAAGCAAAAGTAATTTTACTTTATATTGTCAAACATACTTCCCATTTATTTTGTTTAGGATTTAATTTCCACTTATTTTATTTATTTAAATTAATTTTAAGAGTCCAAAATTAATTTTGAAAGCAATCAAAACAATTATTAATTCTAAAAAGTTCATTCCACATGATATTTATATTGCATCATTGATGTTTATAATTATAAACAAAAATTTAAATGTGATATCACTCAAAATTCCAGCAGTCCTCTTGTCATCCTAGCCATCGCCCATCACCACCAGAACTTTGCCTCCCAATGCCTCAACCACCCTCTCCATAGCCAGCCACTGTTCGATTGCTCACCATCACCTTGCCATGTGTGCCACTTACCGCCTCATTTGGCTTCCTTTGTACCAATAATCCATCACACTCTAACACTAGTACAATACTACTTCCTCTCTTAAGCCACTACTATTATTGAATGCATAAATAGTACTACATCATGGACCATGTCACAATTCCATGTAGCCACTAGCTATACAAGTTTATCCACCCCTTTTAATCATTTTATCCTTGATTGCATGGATATATAAGACTAACAAGTACACTCCCAAAACCCTAAGACATTTTTCATAAGCTCTTTGTTTATACCTCTACTGACTTAAGCATCGAAGTATCTTCTAACAGCCTCTGGTTGCTATCACTAGTGTTTACTTTTTATGCAAGTCACTAACACCATCCCTATAGGCAACAAATTTATCATTAGTGTTACCTATGGTTCTTCTTCCACTCCAGTTTAAAGAGTTTGAACCTAAAAAATCACAGACCCTTTCCCACCAAAAACTACCCCTAACCATATGAAAATGAGCCACTCAGTCGCAAGCTCTAACCATAACAATAGCAATCATTGTACTCCTTCCCGTCATGACTAGACCAATCGAACAAGCCCACCACTCACACCTCAATATAACCACAACAATAATGAAAATCATGAACGTCAAACACGTGATAAAGAATGAGGGGTCAATGATAACTTAGATGCTGAACTTCAATAGCAAGCTCTCATAGCCAAGATTCGTTAGGTATGGAAGGAAGTGTTACACTTAAAACAACAAGAAAATGACTAGGAAGAAAGGGTTTGAAATGAGTAATGATAGCAACACCAGCAAAAAAAACTAGCAAGATGAGGAGTATGATGCTATGATTATGGTCATGGCACGGAGAACTACATCACCTAAAAAGATGAGATAAAAGATCTCATCAAGAGAAGGTAGTTGGTATCTCTATAACAGTAAGAGAGATCCCACTATGGGAAGGTCAAACAGGTGACAAGAGATAGGCTAAAATGATAGGAAAGGTGAGACAAAGCACTTGAAAGAAGACCATTACCTAACCAGGGTAAGCACCTACCATAACTTAACATGGTAAAAATCATTATAGGGGGACTCACAGGCAGAAGATCCTCAACCAATGCAAGAAAAAAGGTAATTCAGGTAATCTAAATGTTGATACTAGTAAGAAGACAAGGATTGAATAACCTTCTCTTGTTAGTTCTTTCTCAAAAGAAAATTATGTTGATGTCATCAAGGACCATAATGACCCCATGGTCATTATAACCACAATCCACATTTGGATGGTAAAAAGAATTCTTATTGACTATGGGAGCTTAGTAAACATCCTCTATGAGCATGCCTTTATGGCATTAGCTACACCTCATCAACAACTAACACTATATAGTGGTTCCCTTATTGGTTTTTTAGAACAATCGATGAATGTGGAAGAAAGCATAGCACTACAAGTGACCTTAGTGTTTAAAAAATTAGATTTAAGCATCAGGTATGCCAATCAAATATGTATAGTAAAATTTTAAAATTTTTCCCAAACTTGAATCATATGGTTTGCAAATTAATCCATAAAGCAGCATACAATTCAAATAAACTTAATAGTAGCAATTTAAATTGTACCTTCTTGAGAGTTGTTCTTGGAATCCTCAATCTTTAAAACTAAGTTTGATCTCTAAGAAATTCCATGAACAAGCCATATGATCAACTTTTTCGAAATGTCTTTGGCCAACTCCTTTAGATTTGATCTCCACTACCAACAGTGATCCATATGAACCAATTTGATTCAAAGCCTCTACCAAGTGCATACAACAAGTAGAGTAGGAAAATCAACCACTCAACTAAAGAGGTGCTAGCTCCCCAAAGAATCACAAATTCACTAGGATAAGGTTGGTCTTTGAATACAAAGAGAATATGAGAAATGATATCACACAAAGAAAATTGGGCGCATAACATATGTGCTAGGGTTAAATTGATGTATTATGAAAGGTTGGCTTCTCTCCTCTTTAAATAGAAGAGATTGGAGCACAAGCAAGAGCAAAGAGCATACATGAGTGGCACAGAAGCTAGGATTTCACCTTGCCTATGCTATCGACACATCCATGTAGCCCTTTTGGCCCATGGAATCCATACTTCTCATCTTTATGCTCACTCTTTTGTGTTTAACAAGCCCAAACACTTTTCTAGAAGTCTAAAGTCATAAACTCTCTTATATAATCATTCTATAATTATTTTAACAACTTTCTAAAAAAGGAACCATTTCTATACTTATGATCTCCTCTAGAGCTAATAAATAGGTTCTACAACATTTAAATATGACCAATGAAAATTTACTACTATTTAATAATTTTAATCTCCATTAGAATTATCAAATCATTAATTAATTAACACTTTTAATCATATTAAAACACTTAATTATTCATTTTAAATTTCCAAGGTGTTCACTTAATTTAACTATTAAATTCACAGCATTTGGCATTCTAACTTTTTCTTTAACTTTGGATCAAAGAGATTCTATTTTTTGTGTCCCATTAGGTTTCTATGCATGTTAGCAATGAATTTGTTTATAAGCTTTTATAAGCTTAATTGAATTAAAACTCTTTTTAATTCAAACATAATTTTCCTAATTTATTCAAACAAATTCATAGATTAAGATTGGCTTCTAGCAAAGCATCACGACCATCCAAATGCTAGGAATAGATTTGTAAAAAAAACAAAACCTTTTGTGATAAGATGTTAGTATGTAATTTAATCCTTTTATCTCTTGATATTCAAAATAGACTTTGGGTATGGTTTAAGTGTAATATGAATGTCCAATCTTAGGTGTATGTTTGACTATATGCTATCTCACAATCTTTCATATATAAAACTCATTTTATGTATCATTAATTGATCATACATAAAATTTCCTTTTATATATCATCAATACATAGGCTTATGATTATGATCATCACATAAATGTTAAAACATCTTTTGAATATCATTCCTTGTAACCAAGGAGGATGAATTTCATCTATCAATCACTACCTTCATATGCTTTGTGGTGCACCAAAAATTATTCATATCTACTCTTTAAGAGTGCAAGCCTAGAATAAAATCAAATTAAATAACTCTATACATAAAATACTATGTTGGTCTCAAGTTAAAGGATCAATTATACTACCTTTCACATAAGAAGTCCATTAACACATGGTAACATTCCATATGGTTTCTTAGAGTCGGTTAATCTAATCATATGTTCCATAACATATACTCATATATTTATCCAAATATTAACATATCAAACAATGTATAAGATCATTGTATTCTTCTAGAAGAATATGACATAAGATATGTTGGTTTATGAATGAATAATTGATATCATGTTTTCTCGATTCTTCAACAACTAGGGATATTTAGAAATATAACTATATATATAAACTATCTCATAATTACAATCCCAATTGTAATTTATTTATACACAATTATACTTCAAGGACTTTATCCAGTATAGCATACCTATATCAAAACAAATATATATGTATATTTAAAACTAAATTGATAAAAAGGTTAGAACATCATGTTTTATTAAATATTTTAAAATATGTAGTATCCATTCCTTTACAATTAATTCTCTAGGACATCTTATACTAAGACTTGGGTGAAGATAAGTTAAGGAAAAATGTGGATGATGAGTTCCACATCGTTAAGAGCCCTGATTCAACTTACAAGACCATCTTGGGGAGGATCACCCTAAACAAAGCCAAGGCCATTGTCTCCACCCCACATCTACTAGTGAAGTTCCTTGTGAATGAAAGTCTTAAATAAGTTTGAGCGAACCAAGAGGCCACTCACTAGTGTTACTACAACAGCCTAAAGAAAGAGCCAATGACAAGTGAAAACAAGAAATTGTTGTTGCCAATCCCAACTAAAATCATACAATGCATGAAGAATTTAACAGTTGATGCAATGGACCTCAAGGATGGTAACAGTGAGAGCTAAACCCAAAGCCTAAGGAGGAATAAGAAGAAGTCTAAATTTTTAGCCCAGATGATGGCAGAGTATTCTACTTTGGCACCAAGCTGCCCCTAAACTTGAACGAGGCCCTCACCAAGCTCATCAAGGATGACATTGAAGTTTTTCCATGGACAATGAAGGATATACCAAGAAGAGATTGCCAATTTGCCACACACTAGTTGGCTATAAACCCAAAAGCCAAATTGATCCAATAGAAAAAAAAATGTGACTTTGGAATAAAGAGGTAGAAGGGAATTGAGGGCAAGGTCACCAAATTCTTGGTGACAAATTTCATTAAAGAAGTCAAGCACACAACCTAGTTGTCAAATGTGGTCTTTGTAAAGAAGGTGATCAAATTGTAGCATATATACATGGATTTCACTAACCTAACCAAAGCAAATGCCAAGGATACTTTCCCACTGCCATCTATCGATCAACTTAATGACCAGGCATCAAGGTATGGCCTATTAAGTTTCTTAAACACCTTCTAGCACTATAACCAAATAATGATGGATAAACAAGACAAGGAGAAAATGGCATTCATCACAGATGAAGACACATTTTGTTACAAGGTAAAGCCTTTTGGGCTTAAAAACATTAAGGTGACATATTAAAGGATGATGAGCAAGGTCTTCACCCAACAAATTGTAAGAAACATGAAAGTTTATGTGGATAACATGCTCGTCAAATCTATTGGACATGAAGCCCACTTGGCAAACCTACTGGAAACTTTCACCACGTTGAAAAGGAACAACATGAGAATTAACCCTAACAAATGTGCTTTTAGGGTATCTACTAGAAAGTTCATCAGATTCATGGTCATGCAGTAACGAAAAGAGGAAAATATTACTAAATGTAAATCCTTGACATGTAGAGCCCTAAGAACTTGAAGGAGGTACAATGATTTAACAAAAAGGTTTCTTTGTTCACAAGGTTTATGTGCACGTCAGTTGATCAATATCTCCTTTTCTTTAATATTCTGAAAGGCATTGAGAAATTTACTTGATCGAATTAATGTGAGACACTACAACATTTTTGGTCTTTGGCAACATTAAACCTTGCAACAATCAAAAACTATTGCCTATAACTAGAATAGATAACACTTTTTTTTATTGTTGCCTTTGTTTCTGATTTTATGCAATAATCACTTCAATTCATTTCCATAAACATAATAGACAATAGTTTTTTTTAGTGTTTCCATAAATATAATGTATTTTTACTTACTTAATTAAAACAAATCCAACAAATGAAATTTCTAAGCCTAATCTTCACCTTCCTCTCTTTGTGTCCAATGATGAGAGCTCCGTTGGGACGAGGCATCACACCAGACTTCCTCTACGAGAGCATGCTAGTCACAAGCACACACTAGCAAGCAACGGACCACCATCGCTAGATGACAAAAAAGCTACCCTGTGTAGGGTCTCTCCCTCAAATGCCATCTATTTCATTTGGATGGAAGGGTCTAAAAAATTTCCTAAGCATCTCAAATTTTTTTGCTATTGTTATTCAATTTATGTAGATGAGGTGGAACTTGAGGAGGATAAGAAATAACCCAAAGATGAGAAGGAATTCATAGATTGAGATGCCATTAATGACTATGATATGGACAATGAGGATGAGGAGGAAGAAGAATGTATAAGCTTTAATTGTGCTTGAACTTCTGAACATTGGGTTGTTTCAGGTTTGATTTTGGTTTTGTATGCTACTTATGCTAGTTTTTGTGGCAAAGTGTTTCATACCCCAAATTAAGGTTTGTGGCCTTTCTTAATGTTATTTTTCTACAGAATACAACAGAAATCATTTATTCCTTTATTGGCTTTTTGACAAAGCCATGAATTGAGGATGATATCATGTGCTACAGTATATACTTGAGATGAGCATGTATCCAAGAGAACATGAAGTTGTGAAGGAGCTCAGAAAGATAATAGCAAAACACCCCTAGTAGATATTATTTATTTAAAGATTTCTATTTATGGATTCTTGAGATTTACATCACTTCTCTGTTTATAAGTGTTGGTTTTGTCAAGTGATAAATGTTTACTGATTTGTTGGTTGAACAAACGAAAAATAAGAACATCATGACAACCTCAACAAATGAGGGGCAGTTCTTGAACATGCTCATTAAGCTCATCAATGCTAAGAACACCATGGCAATTAGTGTCTACACTAGTTATTCCCTCCTTACCACTGTACTTGCTCTTCCTAAAGATGGAAAAGTACCAATACCTTGAAATTATTTTCAAACTCTATGTTGTATATATGCTATTGGGTATATAATAGCAACATTTAAAACTACCTTAAAAGAAAAATAATTTTCATTTCTTATTTGAAAAAGATATTGTTCATGTGAAAATCATCTTTGAAACCTTAAATGCCATGTGTTGAACACAAGGGCCTGAAGCTCAAGATTGCTCTTCTAATTGTTACAGATGCTAGTTTTTCTAATCATTAAAGTTGGAAATGGAGACAAATTTGTTGAAGATGCAATTTATGGCTTATTTATGGAAAGTGAAATTGAAGTTTGTGAGTTTTACTCTGCAAAGTCCATTTTAGCTATGGGAAATTTTAGGATTTAAGGACAAGTGTCTAAGATGCATCAATAGGCCTCTCTCTCATTATATTCAATTTGTGTATAACCTGGGGATGCCATTATTTATGGTAAAGATAGGCACGCAGGTGATAATTGTTGGATGGTTTCTAATCAGGAAGAAAGGAGTTCATTTTCACTAATATGGTTTTACCCTGTAGCTCAAGGATTTTTTTCATTTTACTCTACATTTCTACTTTTTAGCTGGATCATCTTGGATAGGATTTGACAGTGTTGAGGTTATCTAGATTAAGGTGTCTTATGCTATGAAAAAGAAGCTGCTGGGTTACTTTGTGTGGGCTATTTCCCAGGACGATGACAATTGGTCACTTTCCAAGGCAGCAAGTAAGAATCTAATGACATATTTTATCTATATTAAGGCAGAGTGCAAATTGTGAGATGGCATTTAGAAACATTTAGGTGAAAAAAATGGAAAAAGATTAACACAGACAAAGATAGCTAGATGAGCATATAAGACTGCTTTCTTTTTCTTTCATTTTATTGACCTTTTTTATTACCATGAGAACATGAATAAAGTAGTGGTGCATGTTAAATCTGGGGTTGTATATTTGATATGATGTCTATCTTCTCAGCTCAACAAGTTGACAACAATGGAAACCATAAGAAGCCATTATTGGTGATCATTTTGACTACAACTATTATTCCCATTCTTTTATTACTTTTGGGCCTCACAATCTATTATATGAGGAGGAGGAGATTCAAATCCAATGGTAACTTTTCATCTCTTCATCATCCATATACAAAATTTGAGTTGAGATTACTAAATATTGATGAAAAAAAATAAATTTGTTTACTTGAACATTTCTAAGTGTGTGTGTATAGGAGAAGTTGATGCAAGAGATGCTTAGTCTAAAAAATCTGCAAGACCTTTTGATGGCAATCCTTGTAATTTATAGGTCTTCAAACTTTATGAGATTAAAATGGCTATAGATAATTTTTCAATTGAAAATAAGCTTGGAGAGGGTGGTTATAATCCTATTCATAAGGTAAAATTTCAAGAAAACAACCTTATGGTCAGAGTGCCTATTCTTTGACTATATAGAGAAGGCATTGTAGCACACTATTAGTGGAAGAATGCAAAAGTTCTTGGTATCAGCTTTTCTAGTCAGCTCATCATCCTAATTAAGTCCTATTTACCCTGTCAACAAAAATAAATTTTTCCTTCTATTAGTTTTGGCAAAATCTTGTAGCTTATATCTAGATGGATGTATATGCTCTGCTGTGCATTATGAAGCTATTAATTTCTTGGTGATTGTTTTTTATTCTTTTAAACTATTAGAATTTATATTAGAAATAAATTACATCTAGACATATGTTTAAACTTTGAAAGCTGTAGATGACTTGGTTATTATTATTCACGATAATTTGTTGTTTCAGGCATGATAACGTGCAAATTTGGAAAAAAAAATGAAGCAGTTGCTGTTATTCATCGAGCGAAGTTTGGAAGACAAGGTATCTTATCATATGCTTAAAAATCATGTTAATGATCTCCACAAGCTATCATTAAAATGATCTCAAAGATACTATTAGTCAATAATTTCAATGAACTTCTGAACTATAGAATGTAGCTGAATATTCAGAAAGCCACTTTTACATGTTTTACTATTACCTTTCCCCTTTCCTTACATTTTTTTTATTTAATCTTTACAAGATGTCATTTGATTAAGCATTTTCTCTCAACTAGATGGCCTACTGATGGAAAATGGCTCTTTAAAATCCACTACATTAGCTTTTTCTGGCCAACAATCAAATCCTAGCACTCTCATGGATGTGGTTAATGCTTTTTCCGTAATATGTGCCTTCAGTGTTTACTATAACCCAAGGTATTTTCTCATGTTCATAAACTTTTCTTTTTGGTTAGTGGTCTTGTATGTTGCTATGATGCAACTATCAATCTTGTGGGGTTATAGGCATCATTACCATCTAATGTGTTAGTTTAGTTAATGGATCTTTCTCCCACAAACAAAAAGGAAATATTTGCAATCCCTTGGCTCAACCCCTTCTAGTTTCAAGTATTGAACACAAGATTTGATTTAATATTGGTTAAGATGCAGTTAGGGTTGCAATGAAACTCTTTCAACTCCTTCTAATTCTGTTTATTTTGATGTACTTAATATGGTCTTCTGTTCATTCCTTTTTTAGTTTTATCTACATGTGTACTCTTCATTATGATTTTGGTTTCATTACAAGATTTGTAATGATAAAGTATTATTCAAGAGTTTAAGGTCCATTGTGCTAGCTGAACTAGTGAAAACTGCAATGGTTGATGCCAACCGTGTTGTCAATTATGTCTATTGTCTCAATATAAAATTGCAGTATCTACTAATGCATCATATCGATGGCATATAAATATATATATGCATAAGTTTTATTGTTGTAGGCATTCTTCGATTTGGAAAACACCAATCCAGAGCTTAAAAGTGATTTGAAAAATCTTTACATTAATTTAGTAGTGTAAGGATGTGTTATTACAGCTGGTTTATGTAATTTATTTTAATATTTTTCCCTATTTTATCAATGGCATTCTTCTTAGTCTGCAATCAAATTGATGTTTCTGGGAATCGCAAGGCTATAGTTGTCCATGTTCCCTACAGATTAAGGAAAGCCTTCCACAAGATTCATTTTAGGCTCATCAGAGAGCTGGAGAACAAATTTAGTGGGAAGGTAAAATATGTCAACCTCTAGTTTGGTAATTCGATGTACAAGCTTAAGTGTAATTAGTTCGACATGTCTTTCTGGTATACTAAATGTTTTTCATAATTAATTAATGGATTGCTATTTTTATGCTTATGAGAGGGCTAGTCATTAGAACCCTTGATTTGCTAATTTTGGCTATAAAAGGGTTAGTTACATGTAATATGACACTAGTGGGTTGATGTCACAAATTTTAGCACATATTCCATTAGCCATAATTAACTTTAAATTGCCATTTGTATATCCTTGATATCATCTTTCTTGGAAGAATATGAAGCCATAAAACTATCCAGTCTCCACCCTCCCTACTTCTCTCATTTTGTCATTAAGTTATTATGTAAATCAAAGATACACTATGATGCTTAGTGTACCATTCTATACCTACTTTTTTCTGCTTTTGCATTGTATATAATAGTATGCTATAATGTCAATGTAGGTGGATGGGAAGATAGTGTTGAAATTCAATCTATGTTATGGTTTTCAAAACTTGCAAAACATTGTCAGGAAACTTAAAACTGGGAAACGTGATTATCAATTCCAAGAAATCATGGCACACCTTTCAGGTTCTGTACTTTTTCTTTGTCTGGAATTAATTTACTTATACCATTTTGTGTTTGATTTCAATATGAGTCCAGGAAACTTGGTAAGTATATTGACTAGAAAAAAAATATTCATTTAAGTAGGTTGGTTGAATGGTGCAGGTCAAATCAAAGTAAAGCCAAGACAGTCTCTAAAAGAATTGAGTCAGTTACCAGAAACAGTGTACATGGAAAATGTAAGTATTAACTAGACTTCCTAGTATTTTTTATCCTTGCACTTTTTTTCTTTGCTATGACTATGAGAGTGTATGTGTCTATATTTTTCTTTTCCTTTTTCCTATTCTGTGTTAATGGGAACATTTAAGCATATATCACTTGGTTAGATTATTATAACCCACCAAACATAAGATGTAAGGCTTTGATTTATGTGACTTTTTTGGTTAGTGTCTGTAAACTGAATCTTTAAATCTTAAAAAACTAATGTTTGCATTCTATAACTACTAAGATTTTGTCAAGTCGAAAACTAAAAACTAATTGTGTACAACTACACAAGCACTTAATGGACTCTTGTTTTGATTTGGTTTGTTTTTATACACAAGCAGTAATTAGTTTAAATTTTTATCACTTATTTTCCATGGCTTTTATAAACATTGATACAATATGAAAATAAGCTTGGAGAGGGTGGTTATGGTCCTGTTTATAAAGTAAAATTTCAAGAAAACAACCTCATGGTTAGAGTGCCTAGTCTTGTGTTTAAGAATAGCTTCTTTTCTATTTGTTTTTCACCTCAACAGTTTTTATCAAATGTCATATTTTCTGCATGACATAAGAGCTTTATTACCAGGGAACTGGACTAAGATCTTCCATGTGAACATTATAGTTATGCATTTTGGTTTCCATATTGTAAAATATGTTTCTTTTTGTATGATTGACTACCTTTACCTGTGGAGGCTGGTTTTGATGCTATTGTATAGCGCCCCTTAGTTTTTTTGCTATTATGTGTAAAAGGTCATAAATACTCCTTATATTGATGGAGAGAGATGTATGATCTATGTTTAAGAACTCTTATTATTATGATTGCATTAGACTTTACTCTTGTTCTATTACCTAAAATTCCAAGGGTGTCTGTGGTTTCCACAGAAGATAGGTAGAGGGGATTTTGTAAAAATTTACTTAAATTGTCATTGTTGCTTAAGACTTATTTTGGAACGTGTTTGCATATTTTCTTGCATTTGTGCAAGTCAATTGAGTTTTGATAAGTTATAAAATTAGCGATGCTTTCTCCTCCCTTGTTGCCCTTTTTTTCAAGGCGTCATTTATTTGTCCAACACATATATTTTATTAATGAGTTGACATGGAATTCTTAAAATTTCATCCTATACTTCCTTATAGATAACCACGTCTATAGTCAGAGAATGGGCTACTTCCCAGGATAGTAAGTTTTTAGAGGTTTGTTTTTTCTTCCTATACATATGAATTGACTGTTACTTCTATACATGAGCATTGAGCTTATATAATGAAACTTTAAATAAGAGGCTATTGTTGTAAATAACTGGGGGAAGTGGAAAACAGCCACACAGATGACTCCACTAACCATCTTTCTTGCTAACTTTAAATAAGTGTCTGTATGATTGTTTGAGATATCTAATTGTGGTTTTTTTTTCCTTTTTTGTTTCCTTTTTTACCTTCAGTCTTGAGGATCTACTATATTGGTAATGGCTGTTGCTACTAGATCTGTTAGTGGGGACTCCAAGTTTGCTGGTGGTGTGCAACAACCTGAAATGAATGGATCCACTATTCCAGTCCAAAATTGGCCAACTGCCAGCTATATAATGCTAATCTGCTTATCCAGGATATCACCGAGCAAGCTACTGTATAGTGGTGCAATGCAATAATTAACTTTTTTTATGAAGAGAAATCGTACTCCCTTCTAACAGTAAACAATGATGACTTGCACAAGCATTTCCAAAATATAGCAACAAATTTGCTTGGCATCAGTCGAGTTAAGGACACACAGCCATGAATAAGATATGAGGACTTTGCATTCTATATATCAACAAGTTTGTAAATTAATCATGGATGGAATCAATAAGGATAGGCGAAGAGCTAAACATGGAGGAAGTATTTAAAGAGAGAAGAATGATGCTGGAAACTGAAGACTATCAACAACCAAGAGCAAATTGTTATTTAGGTAGAATGTGATTTAGACTTCTTGCATTGTTATTTAGAATATTATTAATTTGTTCAGGAGATTTATTTAGGTAAAATTGTATTTTGAGATTGAAACAATAGACACTCAGTTATATTCAACACTTTATTTTTTTTAATGAAATAAATGTCTTAATTATTTTTTAATGAAATGAATATTTTAATTGTTCTTTTTCAAAAGCGTTGTCTATGATTAACAACAATGTAAAAGCATTAACTATATCTTGAAAATTGTTTCCTATGATCAATTGGTAATGGTTTTTACATGTTGCCTTTAATATAATTGGCAACACTTTTTAACCATTGCTCATTCTAGTGTTATGATCAACTAGCAACGGTTTTTACATGTTGCCTATAATATAATTGGCAACAACAGGCAACGGTTTCTAACTGTTGCCAAATAAAAATTAAAAAACTGTTACTTATAGTTGAATAATAGGTAATGGTTTTTTATCTGTTGTTAACTGTTGCTTATTCTAGCAATGGTGAGAAACCATTGCCAAATAAAAATGAAAAAACCATTGCCTCTAATTGAACAATAAACAATAGTTTTTTCAGTTTTTGCTAGAAACTCCAAAAAAATCATTGCCTAAAAGAATAGGTAATGCTTGATAAAAGTATGGCCAAAAACCATTACCTATTATTATAGGCAACATTTTTCACACCTTAGGCAATGGTTTTTGGCCGTTGTCAAAGGCCAAAAATGTTGTGGTGAGAAAACCTTCGCTGAGTTCAAAACCTGCCTATCCAAGCCACCCATCCTAACACAGCCAAACCTGACGACATCCTTGACTTATATCTCATAACAACCTATGAGGCAATGAGCTCAGTGCTCATATAGGAGGAAGAAGGCAATCATCAACCCATCTACTTCATATGCAAAAAACTCTATGGTGTTGAACTTGAATACCAAAAAATTGAGAAACTAGTGTACACATTGCTCATCTCATCTAAACACCTTAAGTTATACTTTCAAAGCCATCAAGTGGTGGCCAGAACTGATCAGCCCCTACACTAACTTTTTTAAAAACCAAACCTTGTTAGAAGGTTAGCCAATTTGTCCATTGAATTGAGCAAATATGGTATCAAGTACAAATCTAAGAAGGTGACAAAATCCTAAGCCTTTGCCAACTTCAATGATAAAATGACCCACCTAGGTTAGATCACTTGGATGCTATTTATCATGGTTCATCAAACAATGGAGGAAGGAGGCGGAATAAACTTGGAAAGGCCAGATCAATTATCCTCTGAATACTCCCTCAAATTCAAGTTCAAAGCCACAAATAATCAACCTTAGTATAAGGCACTGGTCACTAAATTCAAGCTAGCCAAGGAAGTGGGGGCTAAGGGAATAAAAGGGCATAATGACTCTCAGTTGGTAGTGGGACAGATAAAGAAAAAATATGAAGTCAAAGTCCAAAATTGATAGTACATTAAGAAAGCTATAAGTCTCCTAAAAAATTTTAAGCATAGCAAACTGGTCCAAGTTCCCCACACTAAAAATAATAGGGTAGACACCTTATATAAACTTGCTAGCTGAATGGTTGTTGAATCCAATCAAAATTAGAAAATTTATAACCAAGCTACCTTACTTACTACTTGTAGTATAAGGTAACACCAGGTCAAACCCTTAGATCATTCTAATGATAGCAATCAAATTAAGAGGTAAAAATGAGGGGGGTTAACAATAACTAATCTAACAACAAATAATAATGTAGGAATGTAAACAAGAGTAAGCAACTAACTAGCCCAAAGGAATTAACCAAACTTAAGATTAATGCATCCTTTATCACTAAATATTCATTCAATTATTAATCATATTTCTGGCCTTAAATCATAGCATAAAGCCTTGAAATGATTAATGAGTTCTCTACTAGATAAGCCTCTAGCATTTGGTTGATTAAGCTTAAACAAATTAAACACCCAATTAAACCAAAACTACCCTAAGAAATCAGAACTCAGCCAAGCAAACAATCCATCAAAAGCTTAATGCATTGTTTAGTTTCTACCATCCTCTTCCTACAAGTGATTATTAAG
>JANHAO010013883.1:0-15614 GCA_026873985.1 Saraca asoca | reverse complement strand
TCTTCCTATAAAATTTGTAACTTTTCTTATACTAATTACAAGTTACACTCTTTATATAAAAAATTACAAATTTTATTACAAGAAATTCTAAATTTCTTTAAAGAGTTACAAAATTACTTTGTTATAAAAAATTTTCTTGCAAATTATATAAGAGTTCTTACTAAAATAATCATTACACTAGCATGATTTCTGTAAAAAGTTTCAAATATTTTCCATTTAGTTAATTAGAACTTTTTGTCTAAAAAAATCATATGATATTATATAGATTTAGTAGCGCTAAATAAATTTATTGCAACTAAAAATTAGTCATAATTTTTTCAAAAAAAAAAAAAGTTACAATTTATTTGTAAAATTTTTGTGTTATAATTTTTTATAATTATGTTCCAACATAGAAATAATATCTTCCAACTTTTAGGATAAATTTTAAATTTTTTGCATAATATTATTTTAAATTTTTTTTGTTATAGTATTTTGCAATTCTCAGAATAGCACTCTATTGTAAGTCGTTGTCAAAGTTGGTTTTATTTTTTAAAAGAACAAAAATACTAAATCCACGTGAAATGCCAATGTGAAAAAAATAACGTTTTGTTATGCACTCCTTAAAAAAAATTAATGAATTTTTACAAGAATTTAACATAAAAGTTATAAAATTTATAATTTTTTATATAAAATTTTATTCTTTAAAAATATATAAATGTGTATAAATTTTATGCATAACAAATACATATAAAATTACAATTTCATGATCCAAACTTGCAATAAAAAAATTTTAAATTTTTTTTGGATTTCTATGAAAAGGTTGAGACTTTATATAGAAAATTGTATTTTTTACTAAAAAGTTACAAAAGCACGTATTAGTACGAATTTTCTCCCAAACATATCGAAGAATAATTGTGAAGATGTCATACCTTTTAATAGAGGCATGAGATTTACAGTAAAAAGAAATTTATTTGTAGAAGAACATGAGAATGAAATTAAATGATAAAATATAAAATAATAGAATCTTTTTTTTTTTTTACAACAAATGATAGCAATCAATAGTGTTGAGATCAAAAAGACTTTAGACAAAAATATACAATGAGTATAAAATCCTTACGTAGCAAGAGAAAGTGGCATATAAATTCTGTATGTAAAGTTTGAATGATGTCTTCTAATATGCAAACATTCTTATTTATACTATAATGATCTGTATATGATAATACTCATTAATCGTTAAAATAGGATATTTTTAAAAAATTTTAGCTACTATGCCAAGTCCTTATGGTGGAAAAAATATTTATGTACATCCAATTTATTGCATTATGTTACTTTTGTTTCTAATTCACCATACCAATCATTGAGCGGAGGTAAATATAATTTATTTACATATAATATAATTTAAATTATTTTTACACGTTAATAATTTAAAATATTAAAATTAATCAATTTATAATTTACATTATTAGTATTTTATTAGTTTGTTTGAAAAATCATTTTGTCCAAATCTTTTGCGAAAAGACAAAAACAAAATAGGTAGGGTTAGGGTTATTTTTACTTATCACGGGAGAGGAACATGGACGTGGACTATATCATAAGTAGACAAACTATATTTTTCATGCTTTATTAAAGATAAGAAACTCTATTTATCAACAAGTGGAAAAAGACCATGGCACATAGTGTTCATAAGCTTTCATAAAGAATTTCATTCATAGGTCACTAATTATTAATTGTTTATTTTGTACGTGATTTTAAAATTTTTAATAATTAATTACATTTCAAATAATTAATTTTGCCATTTTTTAAAGAGATTTTATTACATTTTGAAAATCTTTCAATAATCAATTATAATTTTGATTATATAAAAAGTTAATTTAAATAGATTTTATTTTAATTGAAATTATATAAAAAAGAAATATTTAGATTTACACCTATTTTTACTTTTCTCTTCTTTTATCATCATTATCCTTATTCTAATACTCCCTCTCTTTTTTTTTCAAAACCCTCTCTTTTTTTTTTTATAACTGTCGTTTTGAAAACAAAAATATTTCTTTTTACCTGTCACTTTAGAAACTCATTGAAATATTAATTATTTTTTTCCAATCCTACCATTCTTAATAAGATAGAAAATAATGGAAATATAATAATAGAAAATATATTAATGGAGAAAGTTAAGGGATAATTTTGAAAAGCATAAATAATTTTTTATATGATTGAGGCTATTTAATTGCTTTTTAATATTGTATAACAACCTTAAATGACAGATATTATATACTAATAAACAGAGGAAGTAATAATAAGAAAATTTCTCTCTTTTTTATTATTCTTTTAGGTAATTTAATGTTAAAAAATAATTTTTTTATACAAAAAATCTTACTAAAAGAATAAATTATATATAATCAATAATCAAAGCAAGTTATCAAATATAAAATAAATTATATATATTTAATTATTAATAATCAATTACATTTAAAATAATTAGTATTAAAATTACAAATTTTACATGCTTTTAATATATAATAATTATTCATGCTTGACATCATTTTGTAAAAAATATAAGTTAAAAAACAGTCATCTTATAATAACTCAATTATTTGTCGTAACTATTGATAAGTTGCAATAAAACCATTATTTACATAGAATCTTGGAACTTAATATAAATACATTGTCGCAAACTATTCATTTGCACATGCACCTCTGATATCAATGTGATGCATCTTTTACACAAAGTGATTTGCACAACTTTTTTAATATAAAAATTGAAAAATAAAATAGTAAAAAAAAAAAGTCACAATCAATCAATTTAAATTAAAAAATGAAAAAGAGAAAACACGTAGCATGGTTTTCTAACATTGTCTAATTATCATATGTATCTAATAACAACGAGAAAACGTGTGGTACGGTTTTCATCATTACAGTCTTTCCTACATTGCAAGGATGGCGATGAATAAGGGAGAAATCAAAGCAATGGAACCCACTTGATAATTTGGAGTTTATAAACACTAAAAAAATTTGTTCAGGTAAGGATTTTTATAATTTTTTTATATTTTTTCAAAGTTTCTATCAAAAATTTATTGAATGAATTTTTTTATGTAATCTATATTGATAGAGTTATAATTTTTTATATATTTATTACGTGAAAATTTTGTACAAATTATAAATATTTATGAAAAAAATGTTATATGTAAAATTTAGATTTTTACGTTAAAATTTCATAAAAATATACAAAAATTTCTAAATGCATATCCGAAATATGCTTAGATGACAATAAGACAAAAAGAACTTGTGTACATTCTTAGCTGTAATGTAAAAGTTTACCATGAACATATTTTCGAGAGGAGATGTAGGGTCCTTGGGACTTGATGGCCCCTAACCTTCTTGCTCAATTATGCCATGTAACTTTACAGGCTAAATATTAAGCCATGCACCTCAAAACTTACATGAATCTAAAGGCACACGTACCAACTCATAAAACAACTTTTTATTTACAAGTGATATCATATTTACAAATCTTTCGTCTTCTTTTATGTTTTACACACATGCACTCTATAAATCCAAACACTAACCTAGTATGTTAGTGGTAGTTTTTTGACTAATTGTCTTGAGTTGTATCCCTAGAATTCATAGAAAATTGATTAAAAAAAACATTTCACATTCGTGTAACTAAATTTTATATTAGTGGTGGTTTTTTGACTAATTATCCTATAGAAACAAAATCAGACAAATTAATATTTCATGAAAACAAAATTGATAAAAAAAAACATCTCACATGAATGGAGGTAAGAAAAATTGAATTTCATAGAGACAAAGCTAATCTTTTTTTAAAAAAAAAAGAATTTAACTTACCATGCGTGCAACTACTTTTCATGTTTTGCTAGAATTTAGGATATTTTATGAATTTATGAACCTTGTTTGAAGAACTTATTAAACATTTTAATTATGTAAGTAAGTTCAGGACTTTCAAATCATCATAAGGATGAATCGATTTGGTCATGTTCTTGCTAATTTAGGGACCTAACAATTAATAAGCTTATATGTTTACAAGCATGGTGCATATGCATAGCTTAAATAGAAATTAGGAGTGGCAAATGGATATTCATGAATTTATCCAATTCATCAATCTTTGAATTAATCCAAAATTCATTCATAATATTTAATGGGTCAAATGAGTAGATGTGATGCTAATCAGTTAGTAAAAAGGTTATTAAAGATCCATTTATGGATATTCATTATCCATCCAACTTAATTTTATTTAAAAATTAAATTAAATATTTTTTAAGTAAAAAAAATTATCTTTAATTAAATAAAAAATAAAGATAAAATTAGAAATCTTTAGATCCAAATATAGTTGTACACGCTTATTGAGCTGATAATTGTGACCTATATCAATTTATTTATTCAAATTCATCATTATTATAACACATCCATATCTATCCATATTAGCTTTTAGATTAATGTTGGTTGGGTCATTATTGACCTTGTTAAATGAGGGTCATATGAGATTAATTTATAAATAATTATTTATCTATTTATCTTTATGTTTATCATTTTGATAGTATAAAAAAGATTGTATATTTATATAATATATTGAAAATTTTCCAAGAGTCAACTGTTATTTGGTTTATGTAATATATTCGGTTTTAATTTTTTTATTTAAATATTAATGATCAATTATTTGTTTTAGCAAATTTTCAAGCTATCTTAAAGAAATGTCAATTTCAAATTACATTTATTTAGTTTTCATTTTTGTATATGTTGTATGTGTAATATATATAAAAATATTGAGCAAAAAAAAAATAGAAAGTATGACAATAAAATATTATTAGTCCTTTTAATTTTGTAGTGTAGAAAAATATTTTTAAAATGTAATTTAAAATTTTAATAGTAAAAAATGAATTTTTATTAATTAAACTAAAATATAATTTAGAATTTAATAGTAAAAAATTTTAATTATGGAGTTAAAATATAATTTAAAATTTTAATAGTAGAAAATTATTTTTTAATGGTAGTAACAAAATATAATTGCAACGATAAGAAAAATAATAATAATAAATGATAGAATAACAATGATTATTAAATAAATAGATAGATGAATTGGGTTTGACTTCTTATATATGAGTTATGGGTCAATTCATGACCTATATAAAATTTTAATTGGATCATAAATAGATAAATAGGTCATTATTTATCCATTCAAATCATTTATTTGCTACCCCTAATAGAAATTAAATTTTTTAGGTTACCCGGATTGAGTTAGTAGTGATGGATTTGAGTTAGTAGTGGTGCCTATTTAATGTTGAACAAAAGATAAACAGCTGCAGAGAAAGTATTAGGGGTTGAGAGAGAGGGATGTCTAGAGAGATCGTGAGATGTAGAGAGTAGTGACTTCAGATGACACTATCGGTGGTAGTATTTGATAGGAGAGAGGGAAAGGAGAAGAAGTCAGTGACAATAAAGGTTAAGGAGAAATACGGAAAGATTTCAAGAAATGGAAGACATGAAAAAGAGAGAGAATGAAAGGAAACAATAGAAAAAAAAGAAATATAAAAATCATGTAAGGACATAGAGCTATATTTAGCCATGTAAGATGTTAAGTTGGATGCCATGCAGGCAATTCTATTAAAAATCAAATAGATTTAGACTAATGAGTAACTTTGAATGTTTTTAAAAAATTAAAAAGTAAATTAACTTCAAATAAAACTTAAAGACATTATCAAAAATTTCAACCAAAATTAAGGAACAAAGAATACATTTTTGCTTCCAATATATTGTTTTTAGTTACAATACAAACAAAATCAAATCAATAATTCATTATTGTATCAATCTCTATATGATATGTAATCAGAGTGAATCTCCTCTCACACACACAAAAGACACTAATTTTTTTTTCAAAACTCTAAAATAGATGGAAAAGAAGACACGTGATCCCTACTTTAACAAAAGGGTTTAGAAAAGAAAGAGACAAAAGGCCACTACCATTGTCGGACATATAAATAATAGTGTGCCTTTTGTCATGTCATCACTTAGCACGTCCATAAGCTATGTAGCCTTACTTAAGCCACCAGGCATGCTCCAAAAATCCTAAGACATATATCATAAGTTCTTTATCTACATCCTACTAGCTTAAGCATTGGAGTTGTAGGACAAGGCAACCCACACCCAAAAAACAGTGAATTAGGTGTTCTTAAATCTTTTAGAATTATTAATTTTCTTTTTGAACATCTCTTGATTTTTGAAACCAATGGGATAGTTTTAATTCAAATAACCCAAGATAGTTAGACTAAGATATTTGCATGCAAGAAATAACAAGTTAAGATGCTTATGCAAAGCAACTCAATTAACTATACATAGACAAGGCATTAATAAGCACATTCAAAGATGAAAAACACTTCATACAATAAGACCAACTTCTGGGCAAAAAAGATAAATAATGAAGAATAAAATACTTAACAAATTTTAACAATAAAAATAAAGCATCCCTTAAAAATAATTTCAGCAATAAACCAAAGAAAGGCAAGGTCTCATGCACCAGTAAAAGCAAGAGTAGATAACACAATATATATTGCTAGAAAATAAAAAAATAGAGATAGAGATATTTAAACTCAAGATTTATAGTAGTGCCTCCTTCAAAGTACAATCTTCAAGGCATACCTCCATTTCTAAGCTTTCAACCAAGTTTAAATCTACTATAATAACAATCCTTCCAAGTTTGAATAGGCACAAGGAAAAGTCTTTTACATTGATTACTTAACCACAACTAAAAACCCTTTTGAAAAGGTCAACCACTTACTTAAAAAACAAAAGAAACAAAGAGCTCAAGCACTCTTCAAACCCTAGGTAAGACTACCCCTGGGAAATCCAACAGTGTTTGAAAGATATGACAGAGAATATAAAGAACTATGTAGTTTAGATACAAAGATGAAGCCCAAATAGATAAGGAATCAATCAAATTTAGCTTATATTAGAGAATATAGATAAAGAATGAAAGCACCAATGAAAAAGGAATATTTACCTCTCAAGAATTTGGGTATTGCTATTGAGAATGTGTATGAAATAGGTATTTATAGCTAATGAAATCACATTTTAAAAAACTAGCCCTTATTGCAAAAAAAACTAAATGTGTGGCCATGATTACGAGTTGAAATTTGAAATTTGAGTCGAATGGTGATTAAAATTACGAGATTAAAATTTAAAGCATTCGATTTGAATTGCAGCAATATAGTTCAAAATTCAAGTCTGCTCACCCCAAAGTTACAAATCTTCAATAAGTCTAGGAATACACACAATCAAAATCGTGAAATAAGGTTTTGAAAAATTGATTTGAATTACACAAAAACTAGTTCAAATTTTAATTCAAATTGCAAGGTAGGAACACTTGCCCTATTCTTACGAGCATGATTGCAAAAACAATGTAAAATGTCTCTATTCAAATCGTAAGTCCTAGAGATGAAAATTTTAAAATTTTGTGGGACATTCTAAGGGTTTTAGCAATTTTGAGCTTCATAGATCAATCCAAAAACATGATTCCAAATTAAATGAATATGATAAAACATTCAAGAATAAGTTGGAATGTTTTTTGTGAAATATTTTCAAATGTAAAAACATATTTCTAAGATTAAATACTTTGATAAATCATGTAAGAACATCTTGGAATGCTTTTGTTGAAAATATTTCAAAAGCTTTTTAAGAAAAATCTTGAGACAAACTTTCCAAAAGTAATTTCAAAAACAAATGAGCTAAATTTAGATAATCCAATACCTTTATATTTTATCTAAAGCAAGACCTAAATAGGAATTTCATCAATTGAAACCAAAGCTAGCTAAGAAAGCATGATAAAGCAAATTAAGAATTTGTAAAACTAGATTCAAGTCTAGATTATGAAAAAACGTCTACTTAAGAAGAAAGTTTAAGCCTAAAAGAAAAGACTATACCCAATGTAGACTTTAGGCAATTCTCGAAATATTGAAACATTCAAAGCTGTAATATTCTATGTCTTCAAAACTTGGAACATCTCTCCTTTTTTAACATTCTTTTAGAGATAAGCAGGACAAGAATACCCCAAGCCGAATTTCAATGCTCACTCCCTCTCCTTTGGACATTTTTATAAAATAAATATAAACTTTACAATCTATATAGTTAGTTCAATCTAAGTTATCTAATGTATGATTCAAAAATATAACTAAAAAGAATTAGCATGAGAGTATGCATTACAATTTTATAATATATGTTTATCAACCATAGCATAGACTTGTAAATGATATAGCATTAAGCACACTAAATATGATATAACATAAGGACATTTATTGTTACTGGAACATATATATTTTCACTATTTGCTATTTGTCATCATCAAAACTAATCTTGTAAAGCATTGAGGCTAACAAGCTCCCCCTTTTTATGATGAGAAATCACCAAAGAAAAATATGTTCAAGATAAAGATTCAATCAAACAAGCTTAAAAAGAAATTAATACATTAAATACACAACATACTTTTCTTTTCATTTTCTTCTCCCCCTATTTGACATCAACAAAAAGGATAAATAAACATGGTGAAACCAATGATGTCAAACAAAGAAAGCTATCAACTTCTCCCTTTATTTTTATTGTCAAACCTATATTTTTCTTTTTGTTTTAAAGAAAAGAAATAGGCTAAATAAGTAAGCAACATTGCAAGCAAAACTTTTCATCTTATGAAAGCTAAGACATATATCTTTTTCATATGAACCCAACAAGATTAAAAAAAAATCATACAATGATCATACAAAAATGATCATCATATAAATGAGCCAAAAGGCTGTAGAAATTTTAATGTCTTCCTTTAGACAAACATGAAACTCTTTGACAAGACAAGTAAATACACATTAAAAGCTTATGTCAAACCAATTGTGAGCCATAGAATAAAATATAATCAAAGCTCTCTCAAGATAATATCCTCCCATTTAAAGCATACAATACTCATCATATCAAAATATACAAACACTCTCTCTTTTTGGCAAATAACACTCATATCCCTAAAATGTACACTACTCCTCATTTTGGCATATCAAAAATAGTTTAAAGCACTAAATAAAGCCACCAGCTAGAAACTAGAAATATCCATAGAAAAAATGATCCATATCAAATATAAAATCCAGAAACAAACAATCTATCAGAGCTATAAGTAGCAATAGCAATAACAAAAGAGTAATAACTGAGGAACAGGGCTAAGGGAAAAATAATTCATGAGCAGTAAAAAAAATAAGATGAAAGTAAACTAGAAATCCCTATCGTTTAGAGCAACATCTTAAATCTTATTGAGCTAGCTTTTCATAGTGTTTAATCAGTTATGCAGGTCTCTAATTTTGACATTCATGTTAGTTTTGATTGAGTCTAGCTGTGCATTTATCTACTGTTATAACTATTCCATTGTCCTAAAAATCTATATTTATTGTATCTGAATTTGTTGTAAAAGAGTCAAAGTGTCATTATGCAAGTCTGTTTAAACCACTAGAACTCGAGCTTAAATCTCCACTAGAACGTCCATCCATTCTGTCTCACCCATCTTTCATTTATTAGCCTCAGTTACATCTGATATAAGGCCTTTTCATTCATAGCAGTTGAGCTTTCCGACCTCTTTTTCTAAAGAAAGGGGCACACAAAAATGTGAGAAGACTTTTGATAGCACTACACCATAAGGCAAGAAACTTTGATTTGGCTTGGTGAAGAATGTGCCCATATATGAAAGAATGAGGAATGAAATGTTGATTTCTAACCCTTTTTTCATAGCCCACATTAGAAATATTTTATTTTTTTACAATGTTAGTTGAATTGGTGTGACAAGATATGATCATCTTCATAATTGTGGGGGAGACGTCATCCATAGATAAACCAATGACCACTAGCTTTCCAATGGTGACAACAGGAGCAAAATCAGGAAACAACGTCTTAATTACTTCTTCTTTGGAATAATCTTCCACATCCTTGCTTCTATTCCAAATAATTTGCATAATATATTTAAATCCAAGTTGATTAACTTTCCCATAATTGATGCTGATAATTTTCCATTTGCTACTCCTAGGTTAGCTTAGAACATCCTTACTAGCCTAGCATAGCATGGACTACTATAGCATACAAAATTCAGCAGCTTGTATTTTTCAAGCAAGACATATAGCTTTAATGACTTTCTTTAAGGAATTTCTTATCCCAACACTTAACAGGTGAAATAACTTTCTCTTTGTATCTTGCATACCTCTCATAAGATTTTATGTTGGGCAAGAATTTTTGCTCTTTGATAGCCCTATTTGTGAGATAAGCCATTTTATCACCAGCAATCTTTATTCTTGTCTTCAAACCAAAGGTAAAATGATCAATCATAGTGATTGTGGGAAAAAAGAGAGAGAAAGGATGATTTGAGATATTTAGGATTTTTTTATTTTGGAAGAAATTGATGAAAATAATCAATTAAAAATGATAGAAATAGGTAGTAAAATGTTTTGGAAGGGAGAAATTGATGTTCAATTGGTTAGATTTCATAAAAAATGAGATTGGGGTGAAGGGTTGCAAGAGAAAGGCTTTAGGGTTTAGAGAAAAGGTGTGAATCTAATATGAACTAATGTGTGCAGGCTTAAATACCATGCTCACGGTTAGAATCGTGTGCTCAGAAAAGGCATGAGTGATTCAAACTATAAGCATGATCGCAAAAGCTTAACTAAACATATTCATCTCTGATTTGATTCACGATCAAAATCATGATGTCAAAGATGGCAGAATGATTCGAATCATGATCAGAATCATAAAGCCAACTGATCTTCCTAAATGATTATAGAAACAAAAAATTTGAATTGAAATAATGAATTTGAAATGGATGATTCAAATTGTAAAACTTTAGAGCTAACCACAATTTCAAAATTCAGCACTTCTCCAGAAACACAACATGAATGTAGCTCTTTTTAACCATATAATCGATTGAACACTATGAGAATCAGCAACGAGATGCAAGAAACCTGCAAATATTATAGCATCAACCAATCAACTTTGAAACTAGGAGAAGAAAATGCTTATAAAAAAAGACTTTTGATTTTTTTTTAAAAATGAAATCATTAAAACTTATATAAAACATTTTAAATAACTAAAAGCATAAGAGCAAAAGGTATATCCAATTGCAATTGTAAAGAAATAAGCTCCTTAATATATATATATATATAAATCATTGACAAAGCATAGGGCCCTTATCTTTCAAAATTCAAGCATTGGCATATAAATACTTTCAAGAAGCATTGGTGACATATTTGCCCTGATAGAAGGAATTACCTTTCTTTAGCTTAAAGAGGACATATCATTTTAATGACAAAACCAATCATAGCAATGATATGCATAAATTTTAACTATCCAAACTTACGAAAGATATATAGCATATTGTGTATAGAAAGAGGATAGAGTGCATCAAATATTTGAAATGACTTTTATCTTTATGGAAGCTAACTCCTTTGAGGGTTGAATTGGACTATCTTGAAGTTGAATTTGTCTTCCAATTTCATGTTATGATAGAGAAATTACTACCTTTCTTTTTTACAAAACAACTTTAGATAATTTCTTTGGTACTCAACCAAGACTTGGGTCCAGAATGGTTAGATAAATATCCATATAAAGTGTTCGTGAGAAATATTGATTAATATAAGAAAAAGACTACAAAGATCATAATCTTGTAAAATAATTTTCAAAGCATTTACATATTTTCCATATATGAATAATATACAATGAGGTTCAAGGAAACATATGTCAATCATTGCAAACCCTTATATTAAGCTATAACATTAATGAGCTAAGGGAAATTCAAGACAAAGTAAATCATGTATTCAAGATAATATCTCAAATGCATAAATAATGTTGATCAAAATGAAGCACAATTTTTATGCAATGCTCATGCTTTGGAATAATTTCACCTCTTTTTCAATGAATATCAAATAGAGTAATACAAGATGTTTAAGAAATTGATACCTTATCCTTTGCAATAAAAGGATGACTCTTTATTATCCATTGCTTCTCTTTAAGCAGTTTAGCTTTGACACTTTAAAAATGTATGTTTGAGAAGCTTCGATAATGTCAAACTTTTTTTTCTACATTTTTGTTTTGGAAAAACTTTTATTAAAGATTTCTACTTTTCTTGACCAAATTATCCATTTTTGCAAGAATTTTTCTGCATAATTAAAGTACTAAAAGGACTTTTTGGTATGCACTTTGTTTTGGGTCCTTCAATATTAATACACGAACATTTGGAAACCTTAAGAACACAAATTTCTTTCTTTCTCACATAAGAGTTTCTTCTAATAGGGAAAAGTAAGAAATATGACCTTGATGACCACAATAATTACAACTAAAAGAATTCTTATTAGAATTTATTTTTTCTTGAAAAACAAATTTAGAAAACTTTGGCACTTTGTAGAAATTGTACTTTGATTCAATCTTGCCGAGAAGTTTTCTAGACCTTCTAAGAGTGAAATCTATATCTTCTTTCAAAGACTTGAAAAATGTACAAGTTGAGTATTCAACATCCTTTAAAATTAGATCATTTTCAGTTTGGAAGTCATAAGAAGTTGAACGATCAAATGTCATAGATATTTTATCATTATGAAACTCATTAAGAGTATATAAGTCATCATGACAAGAACTAGTATTAGGATTAGAACCATATACCTCCAAGTCAGCCTTTTTGAGTCATTAAGTAGGATTTTTCCATTTGAAGCTTAATTGACTCTTCTTTGGAACCATCATTTTTATTCTCTTGAAATTCTTTATTAGGAGGTATAGAACACGTTTCACATTCTTGCAAGTCCTTTTGAAGAATTTACTTGACAAATCTTTGTCTTTTTCCTCTCCCTTTTCATGCTCAACACAAACACTCTTATCAATAGAAAAATAATTATCAATATAGAAAGCACTAAAAGTGTCTCAAATTTCTTTAGCACTAGAGCATTTAGAAACTTTGGCATAAGTATCATTATTCAAACTACTATGTAAAATTTTCATAACTTCGATGTTCAAAGCAAAATCCCTTTTATAAACATCATCCCATTCACTCCTTGATTTAAAGGCAAAACTATCCACAATGATATCCCATGAATATAATTAAGAGCTTGTAAAAAGTGCTCCATTTTCCCTTTCCATACTTTAATATATATAACGAAGTGCATGTAATAAAATAGAACGCATTCCAAGAACTTCCAGTGCAACGCTCGGTCGGAACATGGTGGCGGGGGCACATGGTGGGAACATTTACTTTCACTTTGACAAAATACAAAACAAAATCTTTTTCAGACTACGCCAATAAAAGGTTATGTTACTAAATTAGGGGGAGCAAAATGGACTTAAATATTATAGGCACTCTATTCATCAACTATAATTATCAAAGAAATCTGACTTCGTATAAATATAACGTTCCACAAGGTAATTATCATAAACAGGAATATGTTTTTAAAATTTTCAATTTTAAAATAATAATAAAAAATTATTTATTCACTAATTTAAAATAAAAAATTTATCTCTAACTCTTAATAAATATAAAATAAAATTTACTTAAAATTTTCATTTATATACATATATATATTAAAATACTAATAAGTGATGTAATAAAAAATAAATTTTTAGAGTATTTTTTAATCACCAATGCCTAAAATTAAATTGTCTCATGATTACAATTATTTATATTAATTATAGTTTTGATTGATATCTCTCAATTAAAATTTTATAAGTTGATTGCATACCTAATTATGTTATATATACGGGATAAAAATACATTTTTTATTCTCAAGTTATCATTGAAGTTTTAATTTTAATTTTTCAGTTTTATTTAAAGTATAATTACTTTTTAATTTTTTAAAAATATATATTATTACTCAATAACTTAATTTTGTTTAATTTTTTCATAGAGATATATACAAAACATCCATTTTACAATGTTATGTGACTAAAATCAAATCAATAATTAAGTATTGTATCTATGAAGGATTTACAATAGGAGAGAATCTTTTTTCATACACACAAAATATATTGAATTTATTTTTGAAACTCTAAAATAAATGAGAAAAAAGACATGTGGTTCCCATCCTCACAAAAGGGCTCGTAAAAGAAAAAGACAAATGAATGGACGTGTTGGTCAATCAATTTTTAATTATTTCAATCTTCTTTAGGACTTCAGAAGGTTATATAAAAATTAAAACAACTCAATTTCACTCAAATTGTTTCCAGACTCATTTTGTTATAATGTAAATTCCTGTGTTCACCAGTGATTTAAAGCATTAAAATTATTCCACTTATAATTTACACCAAATAACATTTTATCCATTTGAGAAATTGTTTTTTTCAAATCTTCTACAAAAACACATGAGCATGGTACCATGGTACCGTAAATTAGAATTAGAGACAAGCAAAATAGATTTAATTACATCATAGATAAACTATATTCTTTATTTTATTAATTAATGATAAGAAACTCGATTTATTCATCATCAAGTGAATTAAGAGAATGGTATGCATATTATTTTCAAGTCACTAATTATTTATTATATGTTGTAACAAAATCATGGGTGAATAAAAATTTTAATTCTTACTATTTCACTAAATTTATAATTTAGTTTGTATATTTTGTATAATTACATATTAAAATATAAAATTATTTGTAATTAAATCTTTATTATCAAATGATCTTAAATCTAATTGACAGAACTTTATATATTCATTAAATTATATATTAATATTTTATTTTCACCAACTCACTTTATTTTCTTCACTAAAATTTATTTATTAACTTTTAATTATCATATAAAAAAATTACCTTTATCATTTTCTTTAGAAGAAGAAAAAAGAATATTCATATTAATAAAGATTAAAAATATTAAGTTTTTTTCTGAAATTATTGAAAAAAATAACAAAAGAACTAAAAAATGAATTCCAATTAATGCTAAATTATCCTATTACTTGAATTTAATATGATTTCATAATGAAGACTTAATTATAAATTATTTTAAACTTTAGAATATAATTATAAAAAATAAAATTATAAGAATTAAATTATAAATTAGTAAAATTATAAAGAATAAAATCTCTATTAACCTTAAAATCATTAAATGCCATAATATTTGCACAACATCTTAGAGCTTATTGAAAATATATTATGACAAAATTCTGTAGAGCATCATTTATCCTTAATTATTATATCTATCTAACAATATTGAAGCAAGTGGAAGTTGGGTTGATGTGAAATGGAAATTTTCAGAAAGTTGGAATGCCAAAAATTAACATTTCAATATCACAATCTTCACCCACGTAGCAATGGCTAAGAAAGAAATCCAAGTAGATGAATCCCAGTTGTGTTATTGTGAGATCTTCACTTTGCCGTTGAATCAATGCAGTTCTAACATTGAAGCATATGGTAAAATATTGAAGAGCTTGCTTTCAAAATAAGATAACCAAGTAATGAACCATGCCATCAAAACCTCTAAAGTGATTATTTTTTTATAGAAGAATTTATAATCTTTTTAAAATATTACAGCATTTTATAAAACACTTGCAAAAAAAAATTAACTTCTTTTATTTTTCTTTAAAAAGTTGTAAAATCTTCCTGTAAAATTTGTAACTTTTCTTATACTAATTACAAGTTACAC
>JANHAO010013882.1:0-15628 GCA_026873985.1 Saraca asoca | reverse complement strand
CAGAAGCGAGAGGGCTCGGGGGGTTAAGCGTCTGGGGCGGGAGGGGGGGGGGTTGTGGGGGGGGGGGGGGGGGGTGAGGTGGGGGGGGGGGGGGGGGGGGGGGGGGGGGGGGGGGGGGGGGGGGGGGACTGGAGACTGAAGGATGGAGGAGATAAAGATAAAGTTGGGCTTTTCTTCTTCATACTAAAGATTTAGTTTTTAATTTTATTCCCATATAGCGTAATGAAAGGTACTGTGAAGGAAATTAATAAGATGTATGAGGTTTATTGTTCTTCAAATTGCCGACACTGCTCTTTGACTTTAAGCATAGTGTTATAGTTATTTAGGAAAAAAAAAAAGTATGATGCTTTAATTATTACATTAGGTTTTATGCTTGTCCTCACCTGCCATTTGCTTATATTTGTATAGGTGGACATGAACTTAGTCTCAGCACTGGTAATGCTGGTGGAAGATTGGCATGTGGTATGGAGAAATATTTCTATTGATAGCAATGACTTCTGAATCCATGCTAGATTCATCATAACATTCTTACTTTCTTCAACTCTCCCTCCTGACAAGGTTTTTCTTGTCCTCGCATGTTTGCAGGTGTTGTTGGCTTGACTCCAGTGTAATAGCAACTGATGCCTCTGAAGCAGTATTATCTTTAATTGTTGCTTGCTTTCTCTAGTTATCCATGTAAACTATGGAGCATGATCTTCTTCTGAATCCGAGTGTAAAATCGAAGCCCGAAGATATATGTTGGTTCATTCCCAGATATGTATCATGCAGGTTTTTAGGGTGTTTCCCATCAATAAAATTCGAGTTCTGATGTAGTGTTGTCGTTGGCTCTTTTTGTGAATTACTAAACCATGTCACTGCCTTATGCCATACACTGCCTGTTTTCATATCAACTTGTAGCCTTGAGTCTTTTGAACATGATTTTGCTGCCTTCATTAACTGATGCCTATATTTTTATAACAAGTGCCCACTGTAATGGTGCGCCAGTGAGTTTAAACAAGGGGTTTGCCTAAGCTCTTGCATTTCTGTCAACATGCTTTACGAAGAATTATGTTTTAGCCATTTGCCCGTTTATTGGCATCACTTTTTTTTAGTGGTGGTACTTTTACAATAAAAATCAGCAAATTCACAATTCGGTTTGTGAATTGTGTAACCATTTTTTTCTACATTTTTGTTTGTTTAGAGTTTCATGTTTACTGAGGACACAGCGGGTGACTGATCAAGTTGAAACTGGGCTAGCCTTCATGGACTAAATGGGTCTCCAACTTGAAAGTTTGGTTTCTCTTTTCCGTCAAGGACTAATTGCTAATGGCGCCTTTATCCATTATTAGTGTTGATGATGAGTCATCATCACTAATTTAGGCTAGAGTAGTACTAACAGAGACAAGCTTTTCCTAGTTAGCGGTTGGGCTTAAAAGCGAAGCAACCTGAACAACATAACACACTCCACCAGCTGTTGTGTTGCAACTTGAAGCCTTTCAATTCAAGTACAACTTTTAGCCAGACACTAGTTCTGCTTCAATCAACTCCGTTGCCCAAATTTTATAATTAGTTGAGCCACATATTGCTTTATTCTCTTTCTCTGCTTCTTTCACTTTTAGATTCAGTTAACCATTGGCACGTGGCTGGTTCTTGTTGCCAGAACTCTTACTGTGACACTTTTAGCAAAGTAGCTATGCCATCTTTTTACCTAAATTTTGCTTTGGTCGCATGAAGTTAATCCAATGGTATGCTAGCTAACAGGGAGTACCAAACCATGCACCTTCAACCCAACAACATCAGCTTGCCAGGTGGTCGCTCTATGGCCTTAAGTATTAACGTGAATATAAAAGCTTCTGATTTAACTTCTCTTGTAAGATATATTTCAAAAAGTAATTAGATTACCATAGTTGTTGATAAAAAAAAATTAATGAAGTGGATGATTATAAATTTAAATATTATTTTTTAATTATTTATTAAATTCTTAACTTTTAGTTTTCTTACTAACAATTATAATAATTCACTATACATCCTAAAACACATTTTATATTTTAAAAGGAGCTAAATCCATAAAAAGCCTTAACATGGGATCACACTGTTTTAATCTGTGTCCAATTTTGACTAAGTGCACAATTAATTGGTGCAATGCATGCAATAGCCACTTACCAACACAAAGAGTAAGCATATGGTGTGTGTGTGTGTGTGTGTGTGTGTGTGTGTGTGTGTGTGTGTTATGGTTATTAGTTTGGAGTTTGGCAGTTGTGGTTAAAGAAGTTTGGTTAGAAAGGGTGGCTTTTTTGGAGTTAAGTGTGTATGAGAAATTAAATGAGGCAGCAGAGAAAGAGTAGTGAGTGAAACAGTTGTGTAAAGCGTAAACCTAACAAAAGGCAGCTAGGAGTTGGCAGTGAGTCATTATCTTAATTTCAAAAAGGCCCTTTCTTATGCTGACCCGTGATGAGTTTTGTCCATTTTCATCATCTATTTGCATTTACATACTTCACTCTGCTGAATTTATTAGTACATCTCCTACTTCACAATACCAACCAACTTTGACACACAAAACTATAATATACCATCAGTTTAGTTGAGCGAGTACCATTCACACAACCTGCGCCATTCGATCGGGCTTGCTTTCTTTTTCATTTATTTGTGTGTGGCTCGGGAGAGAAAAGGCTATATCTAATTTTATGTTCTTTTTTTTTTTTAATTAAGGATAAACATTTGTATTTAAGATTTACAATGATGTGAATCTAAAATAATACCACCATCTATGTTTATACTTTTTATCTTTTAAAGTAAAATACAAATAATTCCTTTAAACTATGATTTAGTATCTTATACTCCTTAAATGTTAACTTCTATTAGTAATTTTCTTGAAATTTAAAAAAATTGAAAAAATTGAATTCCCGTTAAGAGAAATAGAAAAGGGTAGATGAGTCATGTGACTCTTTTTAACTTTTTTTCAATGAAGTAATTTCAGAGAAGTAATGAATAAAATAAAAAAAATACATATTTTACCTTTTAAAATATGATTGAATCAAATTTTAATAATAATTTATTCAAAATATTTACTTTAGTTTGTATCCTAAACAAATTAAAGGTTCAATTTTTATTTATAGTAACTTGGTTTGAGAAGAAAATCCATTCTCAAACTAACTGAAATTTACATTAAAGATAGTTAAAAAAAAAAAATCATGTATAGTTTCATATTTTTTAATTAAAATTTTTAATTTTTTAAAAATTTTAAGGAGTTATTTGTAAGACTTGAAATTTTAGAAAATTTACATAATACACTGGCTTATTTTAGGGAATTATTTGTATTTTTTTCCATTTTTTTTTAATCTGAGAGGAAGATAGAATTTTTTTCCACTTTGGTTGAGCTACTAGAGCAGCTTTAATTTGTTAGAGAAATTGTTGATTTGTATAACGTAATTGTTTCTGAGATGGGTTAATCGAGAGAGAGAGCGCCTTCAATGGCAGCAAGAGACTATGTCTTTTTCTTCGGGTCTTAGCTCTGCTTTCTGTGAAGATGATACTGAACCGTGCATCAGTCACTTATTTGTCTTGTGTTTTTATCTTTTAAAATATAAATCAATTTTATGTTATCTTTTATAATATAAAATTGTATTTTGATCTTTTAAAATAAAAATTAAATTAATTTTGATTTAAAATTTAATTATCATCTAAATAGAAAATAAAAATTAATATTAAAATGAATAAATATTTGATTAAGAAAAATACTGCTTTATTAAAAAGAAAACAAAACAAAACCTTCGCAGAGACAGAGAGGATTACAGATATGAATATATAATAATTGTGAAGCTGGCAACTGAGGTGATATACAAATAAATAAATAAATAAATTACTGATTTCCATTCCTCCAGATTTGGTAGCAAGCAATTTATCAGTTTAATTAGTTATATATTGTTTGGCAGTTGGTGATAATATATATTGTATAGGTGGAGTGTCTTCAACTATATAAAATTCAGTCGTCAAAGCCGCCGGTTGCTTCCAGAGATTATAATAAAGACAAAATTATGTGAAGAGTGTACAGCTTTTATTATCACTGTTTGTTTGTTTCTTGTAATGTGAAAGAAGCAATGGAGGTAGTGCTTAGTTGCAACCAACCACTTTGTCCTTTATCTCCGCCACTCATTATCGTTAATATTAAATTTGATTTTTTATATTTTTTTAAAAAAATATTTTTAATTTTTATCACAATATCAATAATTTTATTATTATTTTTATATATTAATAAATAATAAATATTTTTCTTAATTTTGATAATAATTTAGTTATAATATCAAAATATTTAACTTACCAAAATATAAAAAATAATAACATTGAAAACTTGATAAAATAAAAAATATTTGTCTTTTTGAATTTTTACATAATATAACTTTAGAAATAAGCAAATTCCATTTATGTTATATTAAATTAATTACATGTGGTACCTCCCAAGTATATATACTTTGCAGACACTGCTGGACACACCTTCATATTCTTTTTAAGTTTTGACTTTCATTCAAGTCTTCCAACTTCATAATAATAATAAAGACCTCTAATTAATCCACCTTTATTGTTTTCCTCATATTCTTATATTATCTTTACAACCAAAAAAGGCATTGCTTGAGCTTTTTTTAATTAAATTTCTTTTATCTGTGCTAAGCTGTATATATAATTCTTTTCTTCATCCATTTTCTCAAATATTCTTTTGCATCCTATTTTTTACTCAATAAATGGATATAAATACAAGCATTATTATATTATATATTGGTCATACCGATATATAAAATATTCATATTTATCAATTTTATTCCACGTGTTTATCTCTGTCATACTGAATTATAAAACAAGAAGTAAATACTTTATAAATAGGTCAAGAATTTTTTTGGAAGCAAAACCCTAAATACTCAAAGCATCTTCCATGAGGGAGGATAATGCTTTGACTAATTACTCTAGGGCCATTCTGCAACTACCAACAATTGCATCTATCTCCTTTTCTTACAGAAAAAAGAAAAATTGTATAGTAAGGGAATTTTTCCAAAAGAAAAGAGAAACATAAAGTGGTTTTTTTTTTCATTTTTCTTTTCTTTTTTTGAGGGTGTCACTGTCTTGATTAACATGTGTTTGCCATAATCTTGTGGTACACTATTGAGATAATATCATAAAAATTTCGTTTTCAAAGATAATTTGCTTCACTGAGGACCAAACAAAAATAACAAAATAAACAAAACAACATGTGGGTTTGTGAAAGTGATATGCAGAAAAGCAATAATTTATAAAATAGAGCACCGATTTCTGCTGTGATATTCACCGTTATTTTTATAATTTTTTCTAGCTAATAAATTGGGTTAATTCAGAATATTAAACATATTTGTTAAATGATTTATCTATCCGTGTCATCAAAACAAAATATTTAAAAAGTAAGGTGAGTGCTTTAGCTGCAACCTTGTTTGTTCTCATGAGTGGTTCACAAGCTTCACTCCTTCCATCAATGACGTATGAACTGTTAAAGTGGAGTGGAGTTGGAGTATTAAGTCCACCACTTACCAGTGTCTCTGCTTTGCTTTGCTTTGCTTGTTGCTACTGTATGTATCACTTAAACTTAAGGATATTAGCTTCACACTCAGTCCCCCACTCCTTTTCGTAGAACGTGTTCTGCAAAACCTCAAACGAGAAAAGTTGATTGATTGTATCCGTAAGTAATGAATTCCTTTTTTTCTTTTTTATAATAGAAATGACAAACGTTTAATATACATAATATTCTGAATTTGAATTTAAAATATTGAAAAAAGAGAAAAATCTTAATATAATATCAGATATCATTACATCATTAAAAATACTAACTATTGAATCTTCTAAATCAAATATGATCGAATACTCTTTTTTGTTTTGGTTTTCAAAAATTGTTTGGTCTATATCATCTCATTTGGTGGGAGGAGGATACCTTCATACATCATAATATGAACTTTTTTGCATGACCCAATTCTTTTTCCTTTTTCTTCTATTTTGATTTCTAAATTTCTTGCATTTGCATTTATTGGATTTCTGTAACTTCACTCTCTATTTTATTGGTTTTCTTATCTTCCAAGAGGAATATCCAACCATTTCAATTATACTTTATACCATTTTTTATTGGTTTTCTTTTATATTTTATAATATTTTTAAGTTGCTTAATATCTTAAAGCTTCTGATAACATAATTTAAATATAAGATATGAATAGTTATAAATAATAAATTTTATACTTACATTAAAAAAAATGGAGTTGGCTTTCCTCTTATTTGTTTTAATTCTACTCATTAGAAGAATCTAGAATATAAGCAAGCAAAGCAAGACGTCTATGAAGAAGCTAATTAGAAGCAGCAAGGCCTTATTTGCAAAAGGTTGCAGAGTCACATTTCTCATGTGATCAAATTGAGTACAAAGGGGATAAAGAAGAATAGTGTAGTTTCTCCACCACTCCCTTCTGATCCCTTTCTTTCTGCCGAAGGAAAATGCAAGAAAAAACAAACAATATATTAATTGGAACTTGGCTTTGCAAATAATAGTAGCATCAAATTATCCTCACATTACGTGCCTCACACAACACAATTTATCACACATTCAATTTGCTACGCTAAGGATCTGCCGTCCTTTTGCTTCATTTATGTGCTTTTTATTATGCTAATTTCATCACTGTGCATTGAACCTTCCACTCTCAACGTGTTAACTTATGATTTCGTTGCCACATGTTTCTTCTATTAATTAATTGGCACTATACACATATTCGAACTTATTAATTTCCATATTTTTGCTGTGAAATATCTGATATTACTTAGATGCATGAGTTTAAATTGCTATCTGCAATTATAACATTGTGTAAAATATTATTGTTGTTGATCGTTTTGTAATTACAATTTTCTGTAATTATATTTTGTAATAATTATATTTTTTTATTTAAGATTTATTTATAATTTTATTAATTACAACCCAATCATAATCATAATTTAAAATTATCGATATGTCTTTATATAAAATACAAATAATTGGGTGATTCTACATAAATAAATCCTTTTAAAGTCCATAATCCGTGAAATTAGACAAACTATCCACATGATTTGGACATATAAATTATTTTTTTCCATAAATTTAGAAGAAATGAGATAATGACTTAGAAGGAATCAAGAAAAACAAAGGATGAGTTTAACTTATGCTTTATTTCTGCAACTAATGATTGATACAAATCATTAAAAAAAGCTCAAAAATAAATTAATAGATACCCATATATCACACGTTAAAATAAAATAAGAAAAAATTAGTTTGCACAAGTATAGTGAAGCTTCTGCAAAGACCAAAGTTAATTAATCACTCCAATTTCCATTTTTCAACTCTTCCATTTAACACGATAATTTGTTATTTCTCTTTTTAATATATAAATCCAATTTAAGAACTAAATTTACTAATCAAGATGATCAAGTCGCACACAATAACTAGTTTTAGGCGGGCATAATTGCCAAACTCATGCCAAATTGGATTCGGAGCATCTAAGATTCATCTACCACCATTAAATTTATACTTACCCTTAATTTTCTTATAACAATAAATAGGAGTTGTAGCGTACATCTTCATCTCTCCCAAAATTCTAAAATATGGATTAATTATTATTATTATTATTGGTTTGTATCAATTAGCCTAACGCGGTCTCATACTTGTAAGTCTTCTAATTCGTAAAGTGCATCATGTATCTGTAAATTTCCAGTTACATGAACCTCAACAATTCATCATATAATCAATTTAACCTAGGAACGTAGACAGAAAGATAGAACTTAATTAGACATATTATTAAATTAGGGTAATTGGTTTGACCAACTAAATGGCATGATCTTTAAACAACTACAACATTTAGTCAATAAATAAGGATATATACGTGGTATCATAACAAGTTGGTCAATGCTACTTGAACCACGTTATGGCCTCCCTTATATTCATAGACTTCAAATGTGACTTTCATTATGATGTAGTTGTGTTATGTTATGAAAAAAATACATATCAATATAAAAAAAAAATAACAATCAATATAATTTGAATTTTGTTTAATGCAATTAATGCATAATTTAAATTTCTTGATTAGATGTAAGTCAATAAAAAGATACTCCCACCAAACGAAAGATTTATGGAGTCTGGCGGTGAAATTGGTGGTGATCACAATTCCACTAGAAACCAATAGTAGTGGTGCCATAGTTTATATTAATATATAAACATTGATAGAGTAGATACACCCACCTAAAAATTTAGTGATTACAAGCTTTCAGTTTCAAACAAGTAGAATTCTTAATCCACAGTGGTGTATATATAGATTGATTTACTATTATTCCTGTTCATAAATATAAATTCAAATTAATTAAATTTTAATTTTTTTTTTATGATTCTAAATAAGGAGTTAATTTGTAAAAAAGATATAATTTTTAACAGTGATGTTATGTGAAGTTAATTAGCAGTATTAGTGTATAGATTGTTGTTCTGTTGAACATGGTATTAATTAAGGGGCAACATACTAACTAGTGGAGAAGATTAAGTCAATGATTTGATCTACTGAAGTAACTAACATATTATGAATCAGATTAGATTAGGACCACTAATTTAGATCAGTGGAATTGTTGCTTGTCTTTCTTTCCTTGGCTCTACTATATGTACTCCTAACTAATCACATTTCTTGTAAACCAATTAATAAAATTCCAAATCCATGTGCTCTTTTAACAAGCGTTTCTTCCAAATGGCACATCACGGCCTTTTTCTTTAAATCAAAACAATTGGCCTAAAAGCAGCATTCATTATTTCTGTTAGATCCATCTAGAATGGCATCATCTGCATGGTGGTTTTCTTCATTTTGTTAGTAAGTACCAGTGTTCTTTTAGATTAACTCATCCCATTTCTTTCATAGCATAAGTAACAAAATATTTAGTCCGCACATAACATTTTAAATTTGAATCAAAATAATAAAAGAAAAAAGTACATAAAACAATACTAAAAATATTGACTAATTAATCGATCTAATTTCGTATGTATAACTATAATATATGATGAATTATCAATCAAATAAAAAAAATCATTTTATTAATAACAAGATTTTTATAAAAATTTAAATGTATGATTGTGTAGCAAACATCTAATTTTATATTAAGATTGAAATTAATTAGTTGTTAATTAGCGTTTGAAACTCAAATTCAGATCTGAATATGAAATGGTTAATATAGTTAAACTAATTAATCATTGTGACAGGTGAACTAGAAGCTGAACGTACCTTTAAGCAGAAGAAGCACTCTTTGAGTGATGTCGTATACTTGTAAGCTACATATACCCTTCTAACATGACACATGCCACTTCTGTCCTTTTCTTTTCTTGTTGGAGTGCTCATTTACAATATTTAGAACCCTATCCACCCCCATAATTAAGACCAGAATATAATTAATTTTTGTAAAAAATGGATATATATATATATATATATTTAAATAATTAGGTTTTCTTTACATGTGGTTTGTTTGAAATGACTGAAAAATGGATTTGTAGTTTTCTTTGAACAGACAGGAAGTGAAGGAGGGGAGGCATGCTCTTAACGTGCAGTCCCACTTTGCTTTGTGCAGTTTGTTACTTCTGGCTGCCTAATTATAGTCTAAGAAAAAAGAGTGTGAAACCGACTCTCAACGTTAACACCAACCTTCCTTGCTTAACTAACCTCTTTTAACCTCCCTTTCCATTTTTTTCACTTCCCTGCTATCTTCCAATACTCTTTATTTCTAACCTAATTCTCTCTCTTGTGAAATTAGAAATGAAGTAGACTTTTGGTGTGAGAAATTAAAATCAAATTCAAAATATAAGAAAAGAAACAAAATTTTTAAAGAGACGTTGAATATTACTTGAATTATATATTTTGATTAATCTAATTTTCTATGAATCTTAATGTTTTGAATTTGAATATATAAATATTGAAAGAGAAAAAACTTTCAAAATAATATTAAGTATCATTATTTCATTAAAAATATTAATTATTCTTCCTTATTTTCATTATTGCTTAATGTTACTAGTCATGCATTTTAACAAAATATATTTATCGTAAGTTTAATACATGTAGAAACATTTTATATATGTTTAAGAACAATTTCCACTAATTTTTTAATCTATAAAACTAAATATTTAAAATAGCGATGAGCAAATGTATAAAATATTATATACTATGAAACAAATTATATAATTTGAAATAATTTTACATGTTTATTTTTCTCTCACATCTATTTAAATTCTGAACAGAATTCAAGTGAATAATACTAAATTAAATAAAATAAATAGGAATAGAGAAAAAAAAAAAGAAAAACACAGTAAAAGGGGAAGACGGGAAAAAAGTGTGGTTATGATTGAAGCGTGGAAGTAGGTGCAGTGAAGGCGCGTGGAGGATGAAAGGAGCTTTTCTTTCTTGTTAGTAACACTTCGAAGGTTGGAAACGCAAGCAAGATTTTGGGTGGCTGAGGCGGAGACTACTTCACATTAGTAGCTGTTCGTCTTATAAAGAGGAGGACGGCTTCTTGGACCCCCCACTCTCTTAACAAATTCCCTTTCTTCGTTCTCTTTCACTTCTTCTCCTTATATATATATACTTTCATAGTAACACCTTTCTTCACACTTTGCTCTATATCTCTCTCTCTCTTTCTCTTTGCTTCAATTTGAAATGGACATGGAAGGTACACCAGAGGAATTTGTGGGGTCCTCTAATAACGATGTTACCCATGTTATTGTCAAAGGCAGGCGCACCAAGCGGCCGAGGCCTTCGTCCCCTTGCGGTGTCGCCACCGTCACTTCTAGCTCCTCTAGTGCTTCTGCGGATCATGTCAGTGGCGGTGGTGATTACGGGTCGTTTTCGTCCACGACAACCGCTTACGAAAGCACGGAGGAAGAAGAAGACATGGCAAACTGCTTAATTCTACTGGCTCGAGGAGGTGACGCTCATAAGAAAGCGGAAGAAGATCATGGTTCTAAGACAGAGAAGGTAATTAGCGGCAGAAAATTTGCAGACATGGCCACCGTTTGCGCCGCCGGTAAAGTCGGTTTCTATGTGTACGAATGCAAAACTTGTAACCGCACCTTCCCTTCGTTTCAAGCTCTTGGTGGACACAGGGCAAGCCACAAAAAGCCAAAGACCGCTGTAGAGGAAAAGAAACTGCCAACGCCACCAGGCCCACCACCGCAGCCGATTCAACAAAACAGTTATGAGTTTCAAGAAGGAGGGCAGTCCCATATGACCAAAAGCACTCAAATTTCTCTTCAATTGAGCAGCAATAAGGGTTTCAACAAGACGAAAATTCATGAGTGTTCGATATGTGGGTCAGAATTCACATCTGGTCAAGCATTGGGTGGCCACATGAGGAGGCATAGAGCATCAACCAGCACTAGTTCTCCGGTTGTGGACACCGCAGCAGCCGTGGCTGTGGAAGTTAAGCCCAGAAATATTCTAGAGTTGGATCTCAATCTTCCGGCGCCGGAGGACGATGTCCGGGATACAAAGTTTGAGTTTACGGCAACACAAAAGTCTCTGATGTTGTCTGCTCCGGCTTTGGTGGATTGCCATTATTAGGTTAGCTAGCTAGGCCAGGGTGGGAAGAAGAAGAAGAAGAAAAGAAAATTGTTATTTGATGAATGATCAATGTGAATTATTAGTGTTATTTTAATTGACAATTATTCAAAATTATGGATTCTTTGGATCATTGATTTTTTTAAGGAGTTATTAGTTGCCATTTTGATGCTCTACTTGTTGAATAGTTGGAATACTTTGAGTAAGTAAGTGGTTAGTGTTCATGGTTGCCTTTCATTCACGAAAAGTGAGTGATAGGCATCTTTTATTTTATTTATTTGTTTTTCCCTCCCACTTTTTTAATTTTCATAATTATATGAAGTTTAAGTTTTGTTCTTTCTTCAGAGAGAGAGAGAGAGAGAGAGAGAGAGATGTGTGGTGGCATGGCTAGCTAGGGTTTGAGTTTGGCAGAATCAACACCACAACCAGAAGTCGTGGATATGATTAGGTTCTTCTCATGGTGAGCATTTGTTATAATTAAATAAAAGTTAAGAGATCTCTTTTTCTCACTAGCTATCTGTAATTTATTTAATGACAAAGAATAAGGGATTAGCAAACTGGCTTCATAAATGCCATATATCACACCAATATGCACACCATATCTCTTTTTTTTTTTTGGTTTCTATGGTTAGTAAGCTACCCATTAATTTGCTAAATATACCTTATTTATAAATAATATAAATTATAATTAGGATTACGTCATGATTAATTACAAAAAAATAAATTTATGAAGAACTGTAGATATAAAATTTAATATAATAATAATAATATTAAAATCATGATCTGTATTAAAAATTCTAATCTAATCTTTTCTGACTCCTCTCCAACTCCGAGCTAGCTTAATTGTCTGGCCTAATTAACCAGCTGTGGTTATATATTCTTATACTGTGCAATATATTAAAAAATTGGAATTGTTTGGTTTTGTCCTTTGATTATAAATTGCCTTGGTATTATCTGGTGGGAGTTGCGGCTCATACAATGTTGATGCTTCCAAGGAAGATACTACTTACGCTCACACCGCACAAACATTTGATTAGGGGTTAAACTGATGTGTTATGGTCCACTTGTTGGACCCATCACCCATGCATACTCTCTGTATCACTCTTTCTACTTACAAACTTTCCACCTTTTTATGCAATTCACATCAAGATGAAAGCAAAAGCCAAGTATAACAAATCTCTGCTCCCCCCTTTTTCGGATACCCATATGAGAATATCGAGAGATATGAAAAGTGATTTGTCTTTTTCTTATATCTACTTGCAAATTAAAGAAAATTAGGTGTATATATGTTTAATAATGAAATGAGATGAAGCATATTACATGTGGTACTTATCCAAGCAAGAAAGAAAATGAAGAATTTTAAGTCACTTAGACTAGTGAGTTAGTAATGTGCACGTTTTGGTGAATGCTGGTAAGCGAAGCATGTGGACACATACATTGCGTGAGGCGTAATGCATAAGAAATTAAAAGAGAGGAAGAGATTTCCCATTCACATTAGCACATGCAGTTGGGGAGCTTCCCTCCTTGTCATCTAATTAATTAACCTCCCATTATTCTCCAATTCTCAAAAGGGAACTTAGACCCTAACCCTATAATCATATAATATTACCTTTCTGGTTGCGTAAAAGCCCCCATCCTAATTATTTCTCTTCATTCAATCACTTACTTTGTACTTGGGATAATTCTACAATTATATAAGTAATTTTTTTATTTGTACGACAAATATGAGAAGAGAATCAGTAATTCTAAAATGAGATTGTTACGACTCAATATAATTACGTAAATGGCTTTAACTTACATATATCTAATTTATTATTCAAAGAGAAGAAAGAAAACCCAGTTTTTGTTTCCAATCCGTATTTGGGACTCATTTCACAGCTCCAAATTCAGCTGAAAATTACCTGTCATGAAGAGACAGGGATATGATGTGCTGAGATGCCAATGTCATTTTGAGCAAACTATGAGCGATCCTACTGCTCTCTCAGAAATTTGACATCTCGAAGTGGCCAGACGTGCTTTCCAAACTCCACACCTGGTTGGCTAAGAAGAGCATCCAATCTTGAACGTCAAATGACTTACGTAAAAAGAATTTTTAATTACATAATAGTAATATATAATTTTTAAAATTTTTTACATAATCATTTAAAAATTCTGCCACTAACTATAAATAGTTTGAAGGTATCCAGTTCAGGAAATTTTCTTTGCACAATTTTCTCTTACATATTTTTGTTAACGTATACATATGATGATTTAAACTAAAATTATTGTCAACTATATATTTTAATAGTGTCATACTGTTGTTTATATTGTAAATAATAGAAACAAACAGAAGCATGTAGTAGTTATCCTTTTTGGTGGTGCACTGGCAATGGAGACAAATGCCTCTAATGCATGAGTTGGCTCACTATTGTCTATTTGTAGACTCAGAGACCAAATAAGTAGGCATTGGCCGGCCTTTCTCTGTGTTAGTGAGTGAGTGTTGAGCAAAGTTCCATTCAGCCAAGAGGGTTTGGTCCCAATAATATCATTAAACAAACTAATCAAGAAATTAATTGGGTTTGGTATGACATGATGGAACAATAAAGGTCATCTAATTTCCCTTTTCATTGGTAGTTCTTACTTTGGTGGATTATGGGTACCTAAAACTAAGATCTACTTCGCTGGTTTGGGGTTTCTTGCTTCTTTCATAGCTATGGGTAATTAGAAGACAAAACACACAACTATTAGCTCGATAGTTACCATTCTACCCAATAAATATAAATATATAAGGGCAAAGCCACTTTTCCGTCAAATTATAAAATTATCCATGTCTATAATCACCATATTTCCACAACTGTAGAAGTTGCATAATCTACCTTTTTTGTTTGTTTGAGTTGATATGTATTCAAAATATTTAGATGTTTAACCTTTTTCTTGTGAGCCGTGCATGGGAGGTTGGCAGGATTCAGCAAATATACTGATTTGGATGGCCTTTTTTTTTTTTTTTTTTTCACTTTAGCTGTTATGTTTAAAGAGAAATAGGTATAATATTTTATATGAATCTTATTGTACATAAAAAAATGGGATTTTGAATACCTAAAAAAGGAAAAGAAAAAGGATACAAATTCGAAATATACTGTCAATTGCCAATTACATTTAGGGTTTTATTGTAAACATTTCACTAAGATAATTTTTCATTTATTGATGTGTGTAGATATAAAAAATTAATATTACAGAAAAATTTATATTTATTTAATATTATATATGAAGTTATATGATGAAAAATAATATTTATTATTTTAAAATAAATTTTATTTTTCTTTATTATGATGTCATCATATATTATTTGGTTAGTTACAACATGCGTTCCATAGATCTTAGGCTCGCTGGGCTATTTAGGAGTTTGTTGGGCCAAATTCGTCTGTATTCCAACAAAGCCAGGAAGAATATGTCCCTTTAATTCGTTCTATTCAAACATATATATAATCAATGATGTCACTGGATATTTATGGTCACGAAAAATAGGCTATTTTTGTTCTCATTTTGTGTGAGTATAAATTTGTGTACTATGACAATATTATCAAGCACACATCCAACGGAAAGTTGCTGTGGTGTAGTGGTTATCACGTCAGTCTTACACACTGAAGGTCCCCAGTTCGACCCTGGGCAGCAACAGGTGTTCTTTTTTCACTTCAACGACTGAATTATTCAATTAGTTTGAAGTTGGATGTATGCGTTGAAGTCTTGATCTTGAAATTTACATGGAATTGTTACCAAATAGCCTCATCACCCAAACATGACCAGAGAACCACTAGACCTAGTCTGCACTCCATCAATATGGTAATTGTAGTTTAGTTGGCGTAATTAAGCATTCAGCCTTTCTATAGTTGTGATCACTTACAGCACTGCCCAAAATCACGAAAGCCACCAAGTCGGTCGAGGTCGAGATCGTGGTGGATGAGGACGAGGTGGAAATTCTAATTCTGCCGACAAAGAAAAATCAAGTGATAGTAATTTTCAAAAACAACGAGGAGATCACAATAGAGCAAATAACAAATCAAATGTTCAAT